>JBCFYV010004155.1:0-23385 GCA_039000515.1 Timema cristinae | reverse complement strand
TTCTTATGGTTCATTTTACCCCAAACATCTCAAAAAAATAAAAAAGGGCTCCCTTTTGGGTTTTTCATTTTGGTATAAAATTGACGGGTTGGCAGGACGGGGATAATTAAAGCCATAGTTTGGCAAGTCAACATCAAATGGGGAGCTGCGTGATGACGCTAACACACTCCCCCCCAAAGATATGGCTGCTCTAAATTTAATTTCTTGGTCATATATATTCAGATTTTTTTTTCCCAAAAATTTTTCTTTAATACTCCCCCAAACAAAAATTTTGATTATTTTTCTATCCAACCTTTTGGTAAGCTAGTAAATATTTAAGACTTGTGATGAGGGGGAAATTTTCACTAAATAGGGGCAAGAAAAACATTCGTTCGTGTTCATCAAAGATCGAGAATTTGCGGGTAACTTAAAAAAAAATATTTTTTCCTGACAATTTATTGTGGACATTTATTTTGTTTGTGAATTATTGTAAGTATACAGTTGTATAACCTACTAATATATTGTTATTATTCTGTTAAATTTTACTTTTTTTTTTAATGGATTGGAAAAAAAAAAATAGTTTTAAAACTGTTAGTTTCCCCTATGGTATAAATACGGCATTTTTTATAAAATAACACTATTTAGCATTTTTAATAAATATAATAAAAATTATAAAAAAAAAAAAAAAAACAAGAGTAGAATTTGTCCGGTTAGCATAATTTGGAGACCAAAAAAATGGGAAATTAAAAATTAAAAGATTTTAAAAATGCTGTTTTTTTTGGAAAAAAAAGACAGATTCTAAAAAAAAATATCCATAAAAAGGGCCAAAGAATTAAAAAAACCCAAACAAAATGGTTTGAAAAACTAACCCCCCACATAACAGATAAAAAAAAGGCCGACGCAAGCAAGGATATAGAAAAATTTTAATATCCCTTGAAAAAATGCTTGAGCAAATTCTTTATAATGAAAAAAATAAAATTTAAAATGGTAGATCAAAAATAAAAGTACAAATTTCCTGACAAAAGTATATGCATCCTATTCAAAATGTTGTAAATATATGTTAGTTTTTTTACTTTTTTTTGTGATCATATTTTTTTAAAATTTTATCATTTTATTATTACAGAAATTTTTTAAGTACCTCAAAAAATTTGCTTTAAATTTATATAGCCCCTATTACTCCCCAATCACTAAACTTTTAGCAGTAAAACGGAAGTCAACTGAAGCAAAAAAAAATTCTTTTAATTTTTTAAAAAACTGGCATTTCACGATAACCCGACAAATATAGACAAATGCAAAAAATGTTTATTCTTGTTCCTTTTTTTTTTGCCCGTAGGTCACAAATAGTTGATGATGTATTGTTTTAACTTTTCACCCATTTCATGACAGTAATGTCGTGCCACAAGAAGTTAATCGCTGATTTTGTGAAAAGTCAATCGTCTGAATGGTTTTGGGAGTTACACAAAGATTTTTATACCAAAAAATTTGAAAAATTTACTAATATGGAAATACATTTTATTCTTTTTTAAATACTAAATTATTTTAAAAAAATTTTAAATAAATTCACAAAATAAACTTCCCCCAAGTATAAATTTAAAAGTGCTTCAAATGGACCTGATAAATATTAATCGGCTGATAAATTTTATTCGGTTTAAAATAATGTGCGTTTAGAGCCAGATAGCATTTATTCTGCCCCGAAAAAATGTATTTTTCCTCACATAAACCCGGGCGGGTTTAATACCTGAAAAATTTTTATCGAAATTTTAAAATTGTTGTACCATAGTGACGCGTTTTTTTCATGATTTTTAACCCTTCAGAATGTTTTTTTTAGTTTAAAATTTTGGGTTCACGTTTAGTAGGCCACCCCCGGGCTAAAAACTTAAATAAGATTAGAAAATCTAATTCACATTTTTATTAAACTGACAAGCTATTTTAGAGCTTTTTTTATCGAACCAATTATCAAAATGGGGGTACAATAAATAAAAAATTTTTTAAAACCTATACCCAACTATTTTACATTTTTGCTACACTGAAATTATTAATGCAAGACTCATAGATTCTCACCCATGTGACGCATCGTTTCCTAGCACTCGCTTGCCCCCATTTTTTTTGAACAAAAGTTTAGGTTTTAGCCCACTTGCTAGGTAGTACGGTTTGAGTTTTTTTTTTATTTCGCAGCGCCACCGTAAAACTACCAAACCCTTTCTCTTTCTGCATAAACATAATATTATTCCCCTATACTATCCCACAGATAAATTCAGTCCATAATTCGCGTAAAGTTTTGGGAAAGTGGCGATACCTTCATCTTGTCGCTAGCTTTAGCCTCCCCTAGCAATTTTTATCGGTGTCATAAGCCCGACCTAAATTGCTTTTTTCTCTAGTATATAATTGAAACTTTTGTTTTCTTGACTGCTACATTTACCACAAAATAATTAATTTTTTTTTAAGGGTTATTTTCTTTGCTTATCAAAGGTTTTAAGGCGACCTTTTAAAGGATAATTTTAATCTTTTTTTTGAATATTTATCTATAAAGTTTGGGTAAATTAAAATAAAGTGGGGAATATGTCCTTTTTTTTTTAAAATAAAAACGATTTTTTTTTTACAGTTTCCCATACGAAAAAAAATCATACCCAAAATTATGTTTCTATTTGGTTTAATTTTTTTCTTGTTTGCCACACGTCTTACTACCCCTTAGGATACCCGTAAATTTCTTTTACGATTTCATTTGATTTTAAGACAAGTAAGACAGACGGAAAAAATAAATTGATCACTTGGTTTAAATTTTCTCGACGGGCGCTGTCCATTTTCGCAAAAATATGTAATTTTTTTTTTTACTTAAAGGAAATTTTGGGTCGATCCCCACTAATTTTTCCCTCAAGTTTTTTCTGATGGTGTTTAACTGGCGCATCAAAAATGTTGGAAAATCAGTGGTTCCATTTTCTATCATAAGTTTTGGGTATTGCCACCTTTTGTTACATAGAGTTATACACATAGCTTTAGTTTTCGTAGTTGTTTTTCACGTGAATCGTATTATAAAAAAATAAGAATTGAAGGGATGATCCCGGGGAAATAAATTTTAAAACTAAGTTTTTTTTAACATTTTAAAAAAATTGTTATTTGCTTTTTTTTGATAAATCTACAAACATACATATTTTTAAAAATTTTTTATTTAATTCAAAATAATAATAATAATAATAAAAAGAAAATTTTTTTTTTTTTTTATTATTATTGGGAAACAATATGGGATTTGAAAAAAAGCAAAAAGTCTTCTTTTTTTTATTCTTTTACGCCATCCTCAAAGTTAAGAGCAAATAAAAATAACATAAATTGTTTTGGGTTTTAAAAGGAAAAAAATAACCCTTGTCTGTTTTGAGAGTATAAAGAACACATAAGAATATTCTTTTAAAATTTTTCAGGCGTTTTAGGTTAATTATAAATCCACAAAAAAAAAAACCCACAACCAAATTTCTTTATTTAACAGGGAAAATAATCAACTTATATACTAAAATTGGGAAAAAAAAAAATTTTTCAAATCTTTAATACTTCTGCTAATCCCAAATAACTCATTTAAAACCCGTAAAGCAAAATATGCAAAAATTTGGAGAATTTTTATAAAAGTATCTACACTAAAATCTAAAAGTTTAATAAAGCACAGTGCACAGAAGCTATTTTTTAACAATTTTTATATACATAACCACTTTTTTGCCCTAACCGAGGTTTTGAATTTCAAAAATAACGGGTTTTTTATTTAGAAAATAAAAAGTAAATTTTGGTGAATTTTTTAAACAGAAAATTTTTTCTTTCCCTTTTATGTATAAAAAAAAACTTTTTTTTATTTTTTTTGATCCATTTATTATTTTTTTCTTAGCAAAAAAATTTTTTCCCATCGGGTTCCTCAATGAACAAACCGATATAAAAAAAATTCAATAAAACAAAAAATAATTTCATTAAAAAAACCCTAAACTCTTTAAAAAATTTTATCCCCCAAATTTTTTTTCGAAAGAAAAAAGGGGTGATTTTTGAGGGGGGTGAGGGGGAAAAAAGAAAAAAGCTTGAAATTTGCTCGCTTTTTCCCCCATTTTTTTTTTCTAAGCATCAATCTAAATCTCTGAATCCCCTACTGTTGCGGGTAGGTGAACAAAAAGGTAAACCTTTTTTTTTTTCATATTACGCAGATACCGTTACTATATTTTAACAATATTTGTCTTTTTTTTTAAATTTTTTTATTTTTTAGCACCGCGTCTTACTACCCTTGGTTATACCTCTCACCAAATGTGTAATGGAAGGGTGATTGTAGATGAAATGAGGACCTACAGTTTAACGGGGGATCCAACCCGGGGGGCCCCCGGGGCATCCCACATTCCAAATATTTTGTCAGGGTAAAGGGGGGGGGTTTGGAAATCAATAAATCTGTCCCGGGGCCCGGGGATTGAACCCCGGGCCCCAGATAGAAGTCGACCCCCTTACCCCTAACCACGGGGTCCCTAATACTTGTCTTAATATATACTTTTTATTTAGTTATGGGGGCCCAAAAGTGCTGGTCAGTCCCCACGGGTTTCAAACCCAAAGGGGCCAGGGTTAAATTTCCCTCCTTAAACTTGGTTTTTTTTTTTTTTTAAACCCAAAGGAATTATCCACATGATCACCAAAGTTTGTACAATAGTAAAATTTAGGTTTAAGCCCCAAACTCCCTCGCAACTCCATTTTCACTATCATAACATCACTAATTGGGGATAACGTTAAAAAAACCTCTTGGGTTAGTCGGGGAAACGTTCTTTTCCCACCGAGCGGCGAAAAGTTACATACAGGCGTTTAGCGGGATATAATTTCCCTTCGTGCAGAAATTCACAACGTTTTAAAAAAATCCATGAAAAAAAACATATTTTTTTTGGGGGGTTGTTTTCATGTAATTTATTTTTTACATCCATTACTATTACCATCATGCTTTTTTTATTCAAGTATATTTTTTCCAATCCGACTTTCTGGGCCCTGCCTAGTTTCTTTTTATTATTTTTATTAGCACTGCGTTTTAAAAACCCTTGGGGTTTATACCACTTACGCAAAATGTGTAATGGTAGGGTATTGGGATAAAGGGGACTAATTTAACGGGGAATCCGAACCAGGGTGGGGGCCTCTTTCGAGTTTCAATACTTATAATATACAATGGGGCTAGATAGGCGCAAACAAAGCCCCCCACACCTTATTTATTTTTGGGAAATGGGAACCAATATTTTCATAAATAAACTTTTTAGCCTGGGGAATAAAACTGGAATCCATAGTTTCAAAAGGGGAACGAGACCGCGGGGAAAAGGGTTCAAATTTAATTAATTGCAGAAACAAACTTATTAATCAATTGGGGGCATTTTGTCTACGGAGAAAAGTGTCCTATTGCGATTTTTTTGACTGGGCCCGAAAATTTTACATCTAAAAAATTGAAAAAAAGTAAAATTTTAAAATTTTTACTCAATTTTTGCAAAATTTATTTTTTAAAAGGTGTTTTTTTTTTCACACTACTTTAGAAAAAGGAAGAAGAGGTCATTTTTTTTTTTAAATTTGGGTTCTTCCATATTTTCATTTTTCCCTAGGGGGTTCTAAAACAAATTTACACTTATTGTTTGTTTCCAATTTTTTCTTTATTTTTATCATTTTCATTACTAAAAATTTTTATTGTTGGACCTCCTTTTCAAATTAAAAAATAAAAATGTCGTAATTGGAAATTCCATATTTTTTATAATTTTTTTTTTAAAAATACCATAAAAAGGTGGGTTTTAAATCAAGTTTTTTTAAAACGTTTCTAGAATGGTAAAATAATTCAATCAAACTGTCATATTAATTTTTTACGGAATGCTTTAAAAACCCATATTTGTTTAGAATACCACAAATCCAAAAGTTTGTTTTTTTCAAAAGGAAATTTTTGTAATATAGAAATTAAAAAGCAGAAAATTTGATAAACATATATTTTGTTTCCATCCATGGGAACATTCATATAGAAAAACGTGAAGGGGCCTACACAAAAAATTTATTTCTAAAGGGTAAATTTTTATTGATCGAAATTGTTTGAAAGAGGGTGAAAATTAGTAGAAGATATAAAACCAGATATTTTCATCAAAAAATGTTTCCACAATTTAGAAAGAGAAAATTTATATTTTTTAATTTTAAAAAATGGATGAAAAAATAATGTAATTAAATATAGGTGTAAAGGGCATTTTTATTTAATTCAACCCTATATAAATTATGAATCAGGTCTCCCCAATATTTACTCTTTTTTTTTGTGAGTGTAATTTTAACGGATTTATACTCTTTTAGGGAAGCAAAGGGAAAGCCACTTATTTGATAAACACAATCAAATTATCTTGCAGGTAAAGAGTTTTGAAAATCTACTTTCTAGAAAGCCAGACTAAAGCATAGAGATTTTAAAAAATTTTTACTTGAAAAATTTTACTGTGAAAATTACTTGTAAATTTATTGATTTAACTGTTTTTTTATCATTACTTTTTATTACCCGTTCAGTATAAAAAAACGAATTAAAATTTAAAGGGGAACATGAAAGGAATAATTTTTATTAAGTTTATTAGTTTTTGACGAAAAAAGTGGAAATTTTTAATTTAGGGAAAATAACTTTCGGTAAACCAAATCATATAATACTTATCAAATAATATAATTATCAAAAACTTTAAAAGTTGGAATATTCCCAAAAAATACCCAAAAACCCGCAGGAATAAGCCCCAGGGGGTAGTCGATGGACGACCACATCCATGGGACTGGGGTCATATGTCTTTTTAAAATTTTATGGAAAGAAGGATACATGGGGAACAAAATTGGAAAATTTCGGGAATTTTCTATTTAAAAGTTTTATTTGGGATGTTTTTTTTTGTATAAATCGATCCCCTTGTACACGTCTCGAGAAAAATTTGAATGGTTTTTCTAAAACCCCTTTTGCTACACGACATTCACTTCGGGGTAGGTAAGAAACACTTTTAAAACTCAAAAAACAACAAATTCTTTCTTAAACCTCCCCACAACTTTTTCCACACTTCCTTTCTTGCTACTTCCTTCTCTTCAACAACATCCCTCACCGAGAAACATACCTTTTTTCTTAAATTCTTTATATTTCTCTTTGTACACATTTCGTCTACAACATTTAGTCATATCTTTTCATTGCCCCCCTTCCCCCTTTTCCCCACACTCTACCCCAAAATCTTTCTTTTTCCCTCAACCCACACCCTCCTCTCAACACACCCAAACCAAGTAAGAATTTTTTCACATTTTTCCCATTTTTCCCTTTTAAATCTACTCAGTAGAAATATTCATAAATGGCTTGTCCATAAAGAGTTTTTTCCCACGTCATATTTTAATATCTCATTCCAAATCTGCATCTTAGTTTTGTGTTTCTCTTACAAACCCACTATTCAAAAACCATA
Organism: Timema cristinae; assembly: GCA_039000515.1. Classification (NCBI taxonomy): domain Eukaryota; kingdom Metazoa; phylum Arthropoda; class Insecta; order Phasmatodea; family Timematidae; genus Timema; species Timema cristinae. The sequence goes on along the minus strand of JBCFYV010004155.1, from coordinate 15,988 downwards.
ACAATTTGGGATTAAACTCTTTATCTACTGCCATTTTTGCTTTTTTGATATTACTTCATTTTTTTAAAGTCAAAACACATCAAACTATTTTCCAAATGTAATCACAGCTACGATTCACCATTTACTTTAAATTTTTTTAAAAACATTATTCCCAATACACAAAAAAATTCTTTTTTTCTAACATATTTCATTTTTTTAAATAATTGACAATAATTTTTTCATGATTGGGCCCTTTTCAAAAACTATCCCATGATTAAAAATATTTACTTGAAGATCCACCGCCTGCACCACATTTAAACCAATTAAAAGCATCTGGGGTCACTTTTTTCTAGCCATTTTACGTCACATCTCATATAACAGACTAACACTGTCCAAATTTTACACCAAACCCCATCACAAGTAACCTTACCTATACATATAAAACAAACAATATAAAGACATAACACAAATGGAATAAACCCTGTTCGATTCAAACAAAACCCCAAAGCTACATTCGCCAAAGCACACTTTGATTCTTATCATCCGGGTGATTGCAGTACTAAATTATACTCACCATATTTTGAAACATTCTATAAAATTCTTTTATTCAGGCCAATTGTACGCTTTCCAGTAAAATGCACAATATACTTTCTTTTTTTTCTGTCAACTACCAATAAAACACAAAAACAAATTACTGATTTTCTTTAAAGTTTAAAATAATTAATTAAGAGGAAGGGAGTATTTAAAAAAAGTATACTTATTTTGCATGAAAGGGGGGTGGGAAAAACTTTAATGAAATAATATTTTCCTTTAAACCAAATTGGAAACTAACCCCAACGTCCGCATCATCTGTAACCCGACTAATGACCTTGATGTTCAGTCTATTTGCCACCATGTTTTAATTTTGATTTTGGTCTAAATATAATATTTAAATAAAGGACAATAATTTATAAAAAAGCAGTTTTGAATTTTTTTAAATAGTGTAAAAAGAATAAAAAACCCAAACTATTTTTGTTTTTTCATATTAACTTTTTTAAATACTTTAAAATTTCCCCTGATAAATTAAAAAGTACAATATACCGGATTTTTTTAATTTAAAACTAAATCGCCAGAATATTTTAAAAAATTAATGTAACATACTTTAAATTCGATTAAACAGTGGTGGCATTTATATATATTAATCCTTTAAATTTTTTTGAACGTGGGTTAAAAAGCAAAAGTTTTTTATATTCTTGAATAAAGGCAAAAAGAGCCATCTTAAAAAGCTTTATGTCCCTCTCAGCTTTGGAATAAATCAGTGGCCAAAATTTCCTAGGGATTCACAAAACCTGTGAGATCGAAAAAATTGTCATTTGAAGTTATTTGGGCCCTTTTCACATTTTTTAAATTTAATTTTAATTAATATTTTAAAAAATAAAAAAATTTAAATTATAAGAAAATTTAAAAAAAAAAGCTTTGGGGGAAAAAGGGGGGTTGAAAAAACAAAAAACCACAATGTTTTTTTTGTAACAATTAAGTATTTTATTCTAAATTTTTGTTAAATTTTATCTTATTTATTTTTCATTTGGTTCAATAACAATATATATTAATTTTTTATAGTTTCCCAAAATTAAGTATAAATTTATATAAATTAAGGGAATTTTGTATGGTCATTATACAACTTATTTTTATTCTAGGCCTGTTACAAACAGCCCCCTTTTACTTAAGGAGTTTTTACAAAAAATCTACTCTGTACTACCCGTTTTCTATTACACCGCTCAGACAGAATAATTTACCCAATTTTAAAATTTTACAAGAAAAAATTGTTTTTGGGAGGGAACAACTGTAATTAAAAAAACCCCCCCCAGTGGTGAAAAAAAACCAAGAATATGTGGTTTTTTAAACGGACCATTTTTTAATTTCTACTAAATTTGTCTATCTGAATCTAGTTAGCAAATTATTAAATAAAAAGGGTTTATTAATTTTTTTAAAAATTAAAATCTTTTTCATAGATCTTTTACCCTGTAAGATATTTTTTTTTTCTTTTTATAGCAAAAATCCCGACCAAATTTTTTAACAGCAGACCTAAACAACGACAGTTTTAAAACAATAAAAAAAAACCGTTTTTAACCACATTTCTCTCCCCTTAAGAATCACTTTTAAAGGGAACTATTTTTTCAAAAATTATAAATTGCCCCTTCCAGAAAAAACCTAAAAAATTGAATAATTTTCAACAGCTAATGATTAAATTAAAAGGGTTCTATGTTACACAATTAAAACAAGTAACAAACTTGACTTTATATAGAAAAGCCTTTTTATTTTTTCTTTGGATAATCTTATAAATATTACAAAGTTTGTTTTTTATTACATATAAGTAAAAAAAAAAATAAATAGCCGTAAAAATTAATAAACTTAAAAGTTAAGGGCACGATAACGTAAGTCACCACCCAACCGTCTTTTAGAAAACATCCAACCCCTTAGCTGACACCAAATCTTAAAATACAAAATCCCTTATACTTATCGATTTCTGCCACCATGGTTTCGTATTTTTTTAAAAGGTTATAAAAAAAACTAGTGTACACAAATTTAATTGCCAAATCCCCACCACAAAAACACTCCACCTCACCTACGCGCCTTAGACCTTTAAAAACCTGAAATTTACACGGGAAATTTCCCCTTATTGTATTTGCTCAACCCCTAGCGCAAGTTTTTTTTTTTTAAAATTTGGGTTCTTAAAAAATTCCAATTTATTTTTTTAGTACATAGAAAGAAAGATAACGCCTTGATCAAAACAATGAGAAAAATTATGATTTGGTGTATCCAAAATTAATATACTTTTTAAAAAAAGCAGAAAAAAATTTAAAAAAATAGTTACCCAAAATGTATTTTCTTAGAAATACAGGACTTAGACCAAAAAACATGTCCCGGTTTTTTAAATTCCTTAAATTTACATTTTTATGATTATTTTAAAGAAAAAAATAATATGTAATTTGGGAAAAAAAAAAATGGAAACCACAAAGGGTTAATTTTCTTTGACAGCTAGATTTACATCCCCTTTTATCTAAATAAACTATTCATTTTCCACAAAATTCCATCAATGAGAAATAATAGTTTTATTTTTACTAGAAAGAGAATATTTAATTTATTTATTAATATACCTCTCTCTTTTACATAATATAATAGGACATATAATTAATTCTATATTTTTTTAGAAATGAAGGGGGCCATAAAAAAGATTTCATAATACTTACGATTCGCCCATTTTGAAAATTGGGATCGGGAATTGTTTTCAAAAGTTTTCCCGTTGTGATACGAGCAATAAAACTTGATTTTAGTAAAATCCCCTTTCACTCATCTAAAAAAAAAAAGGAGCAAGAAAATAATCCCTGCGAAAAAAAGTTTCATAGGTTAATTTTGGGGTTAAAAGGTAAAAAAAAATTTCAAAATTTTACATTTGAAAAATAATGGGGTTTTAAACTTTTCAAGTAATGTATCAATAAAGTTTTTTTTGATGATAAAAAAAAATTGGATCAAAAAATTTAAAAACAAAACTTTAATCATTTAAATATATTTCAAATTTAAACTACCCAAAATGTTACGATTTAACGTAAAAAAAAATTTATCTAATTGATTTCAATGTGGTCATTTTGTATTTTGCATGTGATTCGGCCATCTTTAAAAAACATGATAATATTAAATTTTTTTTTCAAATTTTTTTTTAATATAATTTAATATTTTTGTTAAATGCGGAAATATAACTGAAAAAAATTGTTTTTGAAAGTATCTAAAAAAAAAATAGAAAATATAAAATAAATTTAGCACCACGTCTTACACCCGTTCGGTTTTACGTTTAAGTACAACTACGTAATGGTTAGGAATTGGAAGGGTTTAATTAAGGGAGTGAACCCACATTTTCGTGGGGGGAGATGGAAAACCATTAGGAAAAACCCCCCCACTAACCCACCGAGATTCGAACCTCGTTCCCCCCCTCAGCATCGAGCTCAACAACAACGCGTTAGTCAACTACCCACCGGGCGTGTAAAAAATAATAAAAATGTAGATCGGTAGGGTAATTATTATTAAAAATAAATCCATATCATTACCAAAATTTGTTTAAGATTCAAAAAATGCCTTTTACTGTGGGGATGCAACAGCGGGATGAATACATCAACCCCGTTTTAATATATTTTTGCAAAGCTAAGGGATTTGGACCGAAGTAGGAAGTCAAACGAAAGTAGATTAAAAGTTACATTAAAGGACCTCATATAAAGTCTAGTGTAATAGACATGTGTGAAACTCAACACTAAACCCCTTTTATATAATATTTCCCCAGTATTTTAAAGTATACAAAATTTTTAAAATAAAAGCGCATTGCTCTTAATTTAGCCAAAAATCGGTATTTTTTTTAAAAAAAAAAATTACTGAACGTTTAAAAGAAAATTTTAAGGGGGCATGGAAAAAAGTAAATAATATTGGGGCGAAATATTGGACACTTTCTCTTGGGTTTTTTATTCCTTTCATTTTCTTGGATAGACAATATTACGAACTAATTTTTTTTTTGAAGGGGGGGGGCCATTTCTTTGTTGTGTTTTAAAACTGGTGTCACGTATCGTTCAAAATAACTAATTTTGTGAGGAGAATATAAGACCCGATAAAAAGAGAGAGAAGTTTTTTTATTTAAAAAAAAAATGAGTTTCTTTGAGAAAAGGGCAAATTAAAAAAAAGGGATATTTAATATCGTTTCAAAAAAATTTTTCAAAATGTTACTTTTTTCAATTATTTCCTACATGCCATTTTAATAAATTTTAAAAAAAAATTTTTTTGGGGGGGTTGGGGGGGGGGGGGGGGTAAAAAAATTTTTTGGGCTCTTAAAAACCCCTAGGGGAAATTTTTAAAGGTCCCTGGGGTAAGGATGGCAAAAATTCAAATATTACGAGCTTTTTTTGCAACTTTTTAAAGTGACAAAATACACATTTGTAAATATAACCACAAAATTAAATATCACAAGATGGTAATTTAAAAATTGAAGGTTTATTTTCAAACACTAGCCCAAAACTTAAAATTTAACTGGAAATGTTTTTGAAAAGATTTTTTTAAATATTTAAATTAATCACAAGAATTTTTTTTTTAACATTTTTACAAAAAAATTTTCCAACAGAATGCCAAAACATGGGGAATTTTCTATTTTTTCTGTGATGTACCCTTAATCATTTTTTCTTTCCAAAACATCATTTACTCTAAATATTCTATGAAAAACGAATTACCAACATCAAAGTACTATTCTATATGGGAAAATTTCAATATTAACAATTGTTTTTTAAAGACTTAAAATTTTTTCAACTTTTTTTCATAGTTCATTTTTGTTAAACTAATAATATTTTATTTTATGTCTTCATATATTTTTTTAACTTAAATTTATAATTTTAAAAAATTAATTTGCATAATATATTTTGTTGGTATAAAATAAAATTTAGGTTATTGATTTTGCATTTTAAATTTTTTTTAAATTTTAAAATTTTCTTTTAAAATCGATAATGAACTTTTTTCCAGATTAAAATTTAATGTAATAAATTTGAAATAATTAATATTTTTATATTTCACGTATATTTATGTTATCATTGAAATTTATTTTTTGAATCTTCACAGGAAGGTGATGTGGTTAGACAAAGTGTACCTTTCTTTTCGTCCTCCAGGACAAAATAACGCATAAAAAGGTATTAAAAAGAGGGTATAAATAAATAAAGATTGACCACATAGGACATTAAAAAATAATAAAATTATTAATTAACATATTCGCTTTTTTCTAAGAAACACATACCCCATTATTGCGCAAAACCAAAGAATAATACAAAAGATGATCCTTGAAAATAAATTAAACAATATTACCAGGAAGGTGAATACATTTTAGTTAAATATAAATAAAGTCGAATTAAACATATTTGGAAGTTTAATAGATAAACATAAGTTTTATAAAGATACATAAACATAAACATTTATAAAAACAGTTTAGATATTAATCCACAATATTAATTTTCTTTCCAAAATGAATAATACTTAATTTAACATAATATATTCTCACATATCGTAGATTCTTTCTAGTGAAATGTTTAGGGTTTTAAATTTTAGTTAGTCATAAGGACTCTGATATATTTTAACATATTTCCAATTATCGGAAAGGGCTCTGAATATATTATATAACATATTTCCAATTGTCAGAAGGACTCTGAATATATGCCAAATATTTCCAAAGTCATAAGGACTCTGAATATATTACAATATTTTCCAATATACATAAGGATTTGAATATATTATAACATTGTTTCAATAGTAAAGGACTCTGAATTTTATAGAAACATAATTCCCCTAGTCATAAGGACTTTGAATATATTATTACATATTTCTAATAGTTGGAAGGAATTTTGAATATATAACAACATATTTTAATAAGTCAGAAGGACTATAACTATATTATAACCTATTTACAACATTAAGAAGGACTCTGAACATATAACATATTTTAATAGTCAGAAGGACATTGAATTTTTCATAAAAAATTTCCATTATTCAGAAGGATTCTGAATATAAACATCGAATATAAAAATACTAAGGCATAAAAAGAAATTTTTACTACAAAAAGTCAAACTTATTTTTGTTCTTACATTTTTGAATACATAGACGTGTCCAATATCAATATTCTGCCAAAGTGAAGTGTCCTCCGATCTCCTGGCAGTATTTATTTGATATCTTCTACTCAGAGAGGGGGGAGGTAGGGGTCACACAAAAGACAGACACTCAAAGAGGGAAAAAGAATTGTAAGGGGTAGTATTGAGACGAAAGACCCTTTAAAAAACCCGAGAACAGTAATCTAGGCAACTTGGAACCATATAGTTCCGGTAATGTCATACTTCATCCCTCCTGGCAGCCTTAGTGAACACTCGTGTTGGCCCGATCAGTTCCCTCGTGCATTCACTCTTGACCGAATGTCCGCGTAGCCAGTTGTGTGGCGCGGGAGGTAGTCAGCTTGGGATGTACATTGTGAAATGGAGCACGGTGCGTTTAGAACAATATCATATTTTTTTAAGTTTGGTAGAATGTTATTTGAATTAATTAAGTGTTTTTTTAAAAAAACTAAACGTATAGCTATGATAAGACACTACACTAAAATTACATGAATTATCAAAAAAATATAAAATTAGTTTTTTATATATTTATGTTCATCCTCATACATTTACCACGTTGACAGTTAAGTGTTTTTTTGATCTGTAATTAAAAGTTAATTACCCCTAGAATTGTTTCCGTCCAACTATCAATTGTGTCATATTATGTTACGTTGCTATTACAATCAGGTAGTCTCGGAAAGGTTGTTTTTAAAATAAAAATATTCAGTAGCTCGGAGATTGTAAGAGTTACTTGCATCTGATTAATAGGTTTTTATATTAATCCTACCTTGCCTTCCTTTACCCAAGTTGAGCTAATATATTACCTTTTATTCATTAAAAAAGTGAGAAATTTATAAGGTAAATTTAGTAAGGCGTGAATTATTTTAATAACAATCCCAAATAAAAAAAACATTATTAAAATAATACTACAATATATATTTTCTATTCTTAACAATTTTAAGCTAATGACAAAATGAATTATATTGACTTATGTAGTTGACAGACTACCAAATTTACATCAAGGGACAAAATTTATGTTAATATAATTGATTTACAGAATAAGTATTCTCTTTGTTGTTTGTGACATAATAGACAAGGAAAATTTATTTTTTAAATTTGACAATGGCACCAAGCCTAAACACATTGTTTAAATTTAATATAAAATATTTTCATATTTTTACGGATTTTAGCATTCTAGATTTGAAAGATAAATTATTGTTTTCTGATTTGAGATATAATTCCAAAAAATTTTATAACTAAGCATATATCTAGTAGTTTAATTATAACCTACTATTTTTTTTGAAAAAAATTTAAAATTAATTAAAATAGATTGTCATTCTTTTAAATAAAAAATTTGAAGTAATAATAAATAAAAAACACTTCTGACTGCAAACAAATGTACGAATAAATGCTAAAGACAAAACCATTATTCTTACTCATATCGACTATTAAAATGTATGTCAAAAAATTTTAATAAAAATTTGTCATCGCTCTTCCCTTTGATTGGAGATGTTTGTTTAAAACTGACATAACAGTGTTTAAAGAAGCGAACGAAAGAACTGGTCTAATTCAATTGTTATGATTTTGTTAGTAAACCCTGAGGGCAAACTGCTGACATCTCAAAATAACATGACCTCACTGTCTCGGCAATTGGGACGATTTGAAAATATATATGGTTCTGTTTTAGAGCCATTGGGGCTGACAAAATAATATCAATTTCTGAGGGATCACTTTACCCATTTTCAAGGCCACGCGATTAAAAAATCTGGTCATGTGTACTTGTGCTGAAGGGCAGACAGTCATGGCCAAGGACTCTGTTCGAATCTGTGGAGGTGTCAGTTGAGACATCGGGTTAGGAAAAACATTATCGAGCCAGTTCTCTTTATAAGATTCAACTTCAAAGTCTCTATTTCTTTTTTAACATATTTTTGAAGTTATACTTAATTTTGGCGGCGTTATGAAAAAATGATGAGAGTGAAATTTTAAGATGCGCGCGCATCACTGTAACACAAAAAGTAAAAGGTTGAAGGTAACCCTCATTAAATCCGAAAAAAAAAAATACCCAAAAAAAAAAAAATAGAACCCTGTTAGTCGCGCTGTTGGGACGTCGCGCCCCTGTCACGTTTTCATATAATATAATATTTATCCAATGTTTCTAGTTTTACATTTCCCAACACGTGTTTTAGTTTCATCAAACGAATTATATATGTCTAATAATTATATTCAAAGTGTTTGAATTGAATATTTTGTTTAATATTATTTACTATTTTTAAAATATTAGTGAAAAAAATTTTTCTTACAATTTTTTCCCAAGGCCAATAAAATTTGAGTTAACTATTCTAGTATTATTTTTGATATAATTAAAATTTATATTTACCATAATTAAACTAAAAATTATTAAATTATTATTTTAAATAAAATTTTTTATTTTTTATTTAAATTTTTTTTACAAAATAAAAAAATAAAAATTTAAAGCTTTAAAAAAAAAATTGTGATAAAAATTTAAACGAACTCAAATTAAAATATTAATTATTAATTTTATTATTAAATTAAATAAATAATAAATATTTATAAAAAAAAAATGAACAAATTATGAAAATTTTTTGTTAAAAATGAAAAGTGATATTAAATTAAAAAATAATAAATATTTAAAAAGAAAAAAAAAAAATTTAATTAATAAATAATAAAAAATATTTAAAATTAAGAATTTTAAAATTTTTTTAGTACAAATTATGTCATATTTTTTATTTTTTTCTAAATTTTATTCTTAAAAATTAATTTTAATATTTTATTAAATTTTTAATTTTCAATTTTAAATTTTTTATTTTTAAATTTTTAAATATCTAATTATTACAAAAAAAATTTTTTAATAAATTTAAAGTTTTTTTATTTTATTTATTTTTAAAATTGAATAAATAATAAATATTTATAAAATAAATGAAAAAATTTTATAAAAATTTTTTGATAAAAATAAAAAAGTGAATATTAAATTAAAAGAAAAAAATAAATATTTAAAAGAATAAATTTTTAAATTAAATTTTTTGAATTTATTATTAAATTTTTTATTTATTTTTAAAAATTTTAAAATAATCTATAAAATATTTAAAATAAGAATCTTTAAAATATTTAGAAACAAATTATGTTATATTATTTATTTTTTTAAAAAATTTTATTTAAATAATTATATATATAATATTATTAAATTTTTAATGATGCCAAAGAAGTATAAACTTTTCACGCCGAAAATAAGTACACCACACCCTTTTTTTAATTTTATTTTTTTTATAATGTAGTGATATTAGTTAACCCTAAAAAATTAAAAGCCTTATATAAATTACAAAACAAAAAAAAAATTTTCCCGCCATCCTCCCTTCCTTGCAAGCTACCCTGACGATTGGGCCCGCAGAAATTGACGTAAAACTTTATCAATGCATTCCTTTTTAAAATGTTTTTTACTCAAACAACCACAATCAGAGTTATTGAATATAAAACACAAACAAGTTTTTTTTTAAACCAATTTCAAAAATAATTTAGATAAAAAAAAAAAGTTTCCAAATAATTAGTCTTAATTTTTTTGCAAAAATAGAATTTTGTATCTCGTATTTATGTACGACCCTAGAAAAAATCTAATTTTAAAAATTAAAAATAGATACCATAAAAATTTTTTAAGATGTATTTCAGAAAATACAAAATACAATTTTGACAGAAAGACAAAAACAGACAAACAAATAAATTCAAATTCCAACATGTTGTGTTTATACTCCAAATTTTAATAATATTGGAACCTAAAGTTTTGAAGAAAAACTTATCCCAATTAAATAATTTCAAAATTAAAAAATAAAAAATTAAATTTGGGACACCAAAGAGTTCCGCTAATTTTCCAGAAAAGGGAAAAAATTTTATTAAAGCTTCTAGGACTATCTGAAATGAGATAGAAAAATTAGTTTCAGAAACATTTTCAATGCGAAGTAGATAATCAATAAAAAGATACATGTTTTTTACTTTATTTAGCTCAACACTTTGTAGAGAAAGTATTATGATCGTCAAAAAATTTGAACTCGAGAATTTAATAAATGTCGACGTTTCATGACACCCTTTTAAGCCAAAAAAATTGGTTTTTGCGATGGATTTTTGTCTGCCTGTAATACAGGATGGAGTGAGAATATTTTAAAATTTTACAAAAAACTTGATGTCTGGGTTTTCATAAGGTTCCTTGATGGATTTATGAATTATATTTCTATAGCTAAATTTTCAAGGTAGTTAATTAAAGGGTAAAATAAGAGATAAATTTTTTTTTAAAAATTCATTTTACCCAATTTTGTTAAAATTATATATTATATAATAATATAAAATTTTGATAAAATATATTAAATATATATATATATAAAATACTTATTATATAAACATGACAAAAAATTATTATTTTCTCATAAAAATGACTTTGAGGAATTTTACATAGAGGAAATTGTACAATTCAATTTTCACCATTTCTCTAACAGTGTTCCCAATGCCTAATGCCCTACCCCAAAATAGTAACAATGTATATTATTTCATTTATGATCTTTGGTGTTGTGCTTTTACAAAAATGTATAGACCTATTGTTTCAATTCGAAAATATTATGAACTTTTATAAATGTCCTTTTTAAGATAAAAGCTAGAAAAATTATTTGCGATGCACCGTACATTTTTTCTTATAGCTAAAACGATTGGTTTTGAAAAAATTATACTTAAAATTTAAAAGTTATTTTTAAAATATTTCTACATTTTTAAAATATATGTTATCCAGTATCTCAAATAGTTTTGAAGATTTGAATAAAAATCGGATTCATCACATATATAAATTACCATATCTGTATTTTTTCCCGGGTAAAAGGAGATGGATTTGATTTGTAATAATAAATAGTTATTGGGTAGGTATTTAATTAAATAATTAATTTTGGTTTTAAATAGTAATGCTAATATATTTATAAAAAATTGTTTAAAAGATGCTCCAATACTATACTATTTACATTGAAAAATGACATCATGGTTGGGAATCCAACCTATACAAAAGGTCCCATGTTAAATTTCCCCATGTCCAGGTGTCATTTTAATATCATAGTATAAGCCCTTAAAACTAATTTTTATATCTTTTTCTCTTTACACCCTTAAATAAATTCCCCTTTAAATTATATGGATCGGGTATAAAATTTACAATAAGCCCTTAAGGACCCTTAATAAAACAAAAAATACCCAGATTCAACCCAATCGTAGAAACATACAGCCATAGTCCATAGTAGAAATCATTTTCACGTTCATGGAGTTGACATTCATCCAAATCTTGAATTCCATTTTTACTTTTTTATAATCACAATGATTCAATTTCTCTGAAGGTCACGAGAAATGGAATAACAATACTTTTTTACAGTTCAAATAAATTAAATTTTTGCTTTTTAAACTGATTATTCTTAATGGATAAACTACAAATATCACACAATTTTTTTTTCGCACGATGATTTTGTTTGTGAAATTTCATAACTTTTTCTCAAATCAATGTTTAAAAATTGATGTTAAGCTTTTAGTAAAATTCAAAAATGTATAGTGCAATATTATTTTACCTTTTTTTGTAACATTGAATTTAAAAAAAGGGATTTTCCACGCTTTGTAAAAGCGAAAAATTTCCAATCAATGTAATGCAATACTCTATTTGTAGTAGTAAAAAAAAAGTTTAAATTTAAACATTAAAACCTTTTTGGGACTATATTTGTGTACTTTTTTCAATCTTCCATACCTTAGTTTTCACAAAATGAATTCTCATTTTTTAAATATTATATCTCATTTTTATAATATTTATACTTATATTAAAAGTATTTTACCATTAAGTAACCCTTTTAAACTTTTGATAATTATAAATGTTATTTTTCTATTCATTTTTATTTGTAACATTAAAAACAGAAAATTTTCAATTATTAGAGAAGAGATTTAATATTTTAAATAAAATATATATTAAATATCTTTACAAAATATAACAAATATACTTTATTAATATCATTTTAGGGGTTCAGTACCTTGAGATACTAAAGAGTGTTCCAAAAAATCGTATCAATTTTTTTGATTGTTAGATCAACAGTCGGATATTGATATCATATTAAATATATAATAATTATTGGTATAGGTTAAGGGCATAAATGAATTTTCTTCAAAACACCTTAAAAGTGCACACCCTCAATTTTCTAATGACAAAAGATCAAGTACCCAATATAAGAGTTAGTAGTCATATTATTAAAAAAACATTTTTAGTAGTAAATTTTTAATTTTCACATTACGACAATTCTTTAAAAATATGTATTTTCAATTTAAAAATAAACTGAATGTACGAGATCTGCCTCCCCCGGTGCGACAATTTTTAAATTTGTGACTACACCACAAGTATCCAAAGACTACCTCTCTGAGAAGTCAGTTTTAAATGGTGACATACCTCGAGTATTCAAAGGCTACCTCTCTTAGAAAAGGTTTAAATTGGGGACTATACCTCGAGTATCCAAAGACTACCTCTCTGAGAGTAGTTTAATGGTGACTATACTCGAGTATAAGGCTACCTCTCTTAGGAAAGGTTTAAATTTACATACCAGTATCCAAGGCTCCTTCTGTCAACAGTTTGGCGACAATTCACTACCGGATTCTTCCTGTACTGAATGTATTTACAAATATGATACGCGCTGATTCTATGCTACGTTCTATTATTTAGTGAATCAAGAACTTTAATTCAATTAATCTCAAATCTTTTAATTAAATCACGTATTTAAATTATGACGATTAGAATAGAATATTTTCTTCGACAAGTGAAAAATAGGCCATGACTTATTCTCTTTGCGACGATGGTCAGTAATTTAGCATTTTTTTTGATAGCGGGGGGAAATCTGTGTTTTAAAAACTATATTGTCGATTAATCTAATTGGTGAAGAAGGCAAGAAGGGAGATTTTTTTTAAGATCGGGCTCTAATATTAGCAGGGGTAGAGGAAAAAAAAAAAAAACCCCTTCCAGTGCATCTAGCCGATATTCAAACCTTGTATTACCGTTATTTTGCAATATTCTAGAACGAACCTACCCGCCTCGGGGGCGTAGTTGGCTAACGCGCTTGTCGTGTTGACCCCGACTGCTGGGACGGGAGATCGAGGTTCGAATCTCGGTCGGGTAAAACTGGGGGTGGTTTTTCCTAAATGTTTTTCCACTCCCCCTCCACGCAAATGCGGGTTCACTTCCTCTTATTCAACCTTCCCATTCCTAATCCATTAGCGTAATTAGTACTTAAAAGCGAAATAAACTGAACGGGTAGCAAGACGCGGTGCTAAATATTATTATTATTATTTAGCGAATCTGCATAGCCCCTTATTTGAGAATTGGGAAAAAAAAACCCAAACGAAAAAAATTTTTAACGCCGATGTATTTATTATAATAAATTTTGTCATTTTTTTATATCAAATAAAAAATCTCTATATAAATTAAAAATATATTAATATTATAATTGACATGCATTGGTGGAACTGAAGAATAAAGGTCAGAATAATTCAGTATGAATTGCAAGCCACGAGGAAAGTTAAAAGCTAGAATACGGGTTGAATACAATAACAAAAATATTATTTTTATTTTAGCATTTTTTTCTTACTAAACCCGTTCGGGATGTAATCTTAGGTACTTAAGTTAATTGTTCGGTTATTAAATGCACCCACGTTTTTATGGATTAAGAGTGTAAACCATTTAGTAAAAACCACCCAAGTGCACCTTACCGAGGTAAACCCCACCACCCTGCTTTTGGTAGTCTAGCCCAACACGGGGGTTTAGCGTGTTAGACCGTGCGGCCACCGAAGTGGATTACAGTGAGAAATATGTTTTCAAAAATATTTTCCCATTTACCAATTAGAAAATGGGGATACATTTACTTAAAACCTTCACATCCTCCTTTGAGTAATTAAAATCTATCAACAAAGAAAAAATTTTTACTCTGTACTTATAAAAATAATATAAACTCAAGCTTTAAATTTAGTTCCTTGATTACAAATATCTTCATATATGATTTAGAAAAAAAAACTACAACAGTAAAAAAAATATTTAGTACCATTGTTGTTCTAAAAAAAAACAACAACTTTGATTAAAAGGAAATGAGAACGCGTCACGACGCCACTAGAGGCCCCTAGGGGTGTAGTCGAACAACTCCCAAGCGTAGCATCGCCCTGGTAGGAGGAAGAGGAAAGTGACATAGAGAGGGGGAAAGAGTGAGAGAGGAGAGAGAGAACAATGAGAGAGTTGTCGTCTACTCCGGTTCCGAGTTCATTTATCTTCGGGAGAGCATCGGTCGCGTTACTCTCGTCAAAAATACCCGTCGCCCGAGCGTAACCGTGACTGGTGTGTTTGGATTTATTTGTGTTTGTTTGTGTTTGTGTCCTAGAGAAGAAAGCTAGTGGGAAAAATGTATCCACAATATGTTACAGTTGGGGCTTGAACAAAAAAAAAAAATCCAATAAATCCTTTTATATAAATAGTAAATTTTGTTTTCTTGATAAAAACAAAATTATATAAGGTAAAATACATTTCTAATTATTTTAAAAATCGTTTTTAATTTTGCATTCGTTTAACAAAACTTTAATTTAAGTTACATATAAAAAAACAAATACAAATATTTGGAGCACATATACAATTAAAAAATATTCAAACCTAGTAATATAAACTATAATAAAATCCTTTTCGTGATTTGTTGATCTTCTTATTATTTTAAAATATAAAAAAATATTTTTTAATTACTTATAATATATATTAATAAAGAAACAGAACGTTTTTTAACAATAAATAGATATATTTTTACAAAAAAATTATTTCATATTACAAAAAAATTAATTTATCTTCTTTTGAGCAGTTAATTTTATTTGAAAATTTTAACTTTTAGTGTAATATCTATGTGTGATTATTATAAATAGTCTAGTGTTAGTAAGCAAAACTACTAATCGATTAGATTGTTGAAGTTAATAACAATTAAATTTGATAATATACATATATAATTAAATCAAATTAAGTGAACATTGTGAATGTAGTGTAATTAAATACTTTTTTTATTTATTATTGATAGTGAATTTAAAATAAAACGACAATGAATGAATACATCATAAAATAAAGGTTTTCAAATTTTCGAGTGTAGTTTACTGTATAATATTATTATAAATAACAATGTTCTGAGAAAAATTAAGTTTCATCATTTTCCGTCATGTGGTCTTGGATAACCGACGTATGTGTCACCACTACCAACACATGAAAGTGTTTAGTGTATTTTATTGTTCGTATTATTCGGTATTGTCTACGAGTGTGTTAGTGGTATACATCATCCATGGAATATATTGAG
>JBCFYV010004154.1:0-49085 GCA_039000515.1 Timema cristinae | reverse complement strand
GAATCTGAAATGGAATCCTATCACTAAGAGAATGCTTATTGCTGTTAATTTTCTGTACACCGTTTGATGCGAAATTTAGAATAATGTCTTACTGTAATTGAATTTAATAATTTTGGGTGTAAGTGTGGCCCCATGGAATGTAAGGCCCGGGGCATTTGCCCCCTTTGTCCCCCCCCCCTTCCACCAGATGCGGTCCTGAACTAATGTTATCCACTTTCATAAATAATTTTTTATTATTTATCATTTACTGAAATAATGTTCGGAATAATAATAATAATAATAATAATATTGATTAATCGAGCTTAACTGTTGTACTTTCCCAAATCAGCTTTAATATAGGAATGGAAAAAACTCCTTCAGTGGAATAGGCCACAGGGGCAACCTGCTACTGTTCCACCACTGGAACTGTTCCTTTTACCTGCTCCTTTTTGTCACTACGAACCATCTCCCAGGCTATCATTTTTAGCACCATGTCTACTGCCCGTTTGGGTTATACGCATATGCACTAATTATACTAATGTGTTTGGATGGAGATGGTTAATTTTAGAGGAAGTTCACCAGCATTTGTGTGGAGAGAAAGTGGAAAACCCTTTAAAAAAAATCACCCTCAGTGCACCCAACCGGGATCCCTCATAGAGGGATATGTCCCCCCCTCTCCCTCCCCGTTCTCTGATGACAGCACACTTTTTTTATACCATATTACGAAATTAATGTTTCCTATCCCATTCCATAAATGTTTTTAAGCACCGCGTTTTAACACCCGCTTGTGTTATACGCTTAAATTAAGCTAATATATTAGGGAAAAGGGAGGTTAAATTTTGGAGGTAATGTAACCCCATTTGTGTAAAGGGATAGTAGAAAACCACCCTCAGTAGCCTACAACAACCCTGATTTGAACCTCGAACACTCCAGCCCGGTCTATTGCGAGAGTGACTCCAGAGACCAGGGGTTCAGTAACCTTTTTTAAATCGCGGGCTATATGTGTTTAAAAAGCATTGTAAGGCCGATTTGAAAAAAATATATATAGCAAAGAAGGTTAAACTTTATATATCTCATGACAGTAATTAGTTATCAAGTGTATTTTTTGAACACAATTGTTTGTTTTCTAAATATTTTGTGGGTTAGATAAGATCGGTCGGTGGGCCGTGGGTTACTGACCCTTGCCTTAAATCATTTGATCACCAAGCGCGTCTCTTCAATGTTCATTACCACTTTATTTAATTTATTGTTAGAATATCCTGACCTATTACAACGCTGCCTGTGACAGAAATAAACTCTTCTAATAAATAACTGTTTTGTGCTGCTATCTACCGTACAATATTGTAACGATGCAGAGGTTGCAGTCTTGACAGAGAGAAAACAGTAGAAGCTCAGAGAAAACAACAGAATATCCTTTATCTATGTAATAGGTTGAACGAGTAATGATAAGAAGGAACAGTTCCTTTCGTCTGGTGACTCTGGTCTGGCTCTGGTACTGGCAGAGAAGGCAGTGAATGAGACGTCAGAAGAGCAGTGACAAAGGAGCAGGCTGTGATTTGACAGCAACACCTCCCTACTCCCTAGGATTCCCCTTTCTTTATCTTTCATCGGTTGTTTAGCCGAGACCGTGCTGGTACTTATTACTTCAGTAATCTTTTCAGAGTGTAATGTTCAATCAAACATTTTTTTTAGCGCTATCTGAAAATATTGTAACGTCTTATTACAATCTTGACTGTTTCATTTGTTTCCACTGTATGTGTGAGGTAAATTATCTTTACAAATTAGAGTAACATCTTTGCCATCATATTTTGTGTTTGATTCGTCAAGAGTGGTAAGCAAATCACCCCTTTCCCACAGAATTCTTTTAAAATTTGGATGTCCCTAGAATCTATTTTGAGTGTGTTCCATGCCCATTTTTTTTTTCTTTCTAAAATTTCATAAATTAAAAAAAAAAAATTAAAAGTTGGCACTTTTTATAACACTAACGTTAATAATTGTAACTAACTCAACCATAGCGTAGGAACCTTATTTGTGGTAAGGAAGAAGAACTGTGGGTATGGTGGGGGGTGACTCCATAAATAAAAAAAAAAAAAGATTTTGTTGAGGCTTGTTTCATTATGTTGGGAGTATGAGGCTATTCTGCAGAATTAAAAAAAAAAAAAAATGGATATCTCTTGAAGCTATATGGAGTGGACATCTGACAATTCTTTAAAAGTTGAATGTCATTAAAATCTATTTAGAGTGGTTCTCATCCACATTTGAAGGGAGGGGGGTTTATGTGGTTCAACCCCCCTACCCATAAATTTTCCTAAGCTTTGTATCAAACCTCAAATAACTTATAGAGAGGCATTCACTTCAAATCTTTTCCAGGGAAGGACCCCCTTCAAATAACTTCTTAAGGCATTTGATTTTCAAAAAAATTCTAGGTGAATAAAACTCAAAATGGCTTTTAGATGCATTCGATGTACCTGTAGTTGGCCACTCAAAATAGCTTATACATGCATAGATATTTTTTTTAAATCCAAGTAAGGATGGGTTTTTTAAATTTATAATCAAATATAAATATAGTAGGCCTAATTTATTTTTTCGGACAAGATACAAAGTTTCAAATACAAAAATTTTAATATATTAAGGAGCTCAAAAATTAATAAACAATTGAATATAATATTCATTTTTAATTATTTTCATCAAATGAGTGATTTTTGTTTCCAAAAACTCGCCATGTAAATCAATCTTCTTTTTAAAAGCTTCACAGAAATGAACAAAACTATATTTTGTGATAACCATAGCCCCCATAGCCACGTGCCAATTTAAAATATACTAACAATCTTGAAAACTGGAATGATTTTTAAAATTCAACACTGTCCTGGAAAATCCGGGCCGAATGAGCGGTCACCCTACTTGTACTCTGTAGGCTATTTGAAGTTTGTTTTTAATCATAGCATATTCGAGAATATTATAGGGGAATGAAATCTACAGGAGGGACAAATTTATCTCAAGAAGGGACATGCTCCCCCTTAATCTCTGGTTCCACCGCCACTGAACTCAACGGTGCTCCCAAATAAATGCTAAACTCAAATGTTAAGTGAATTATGTTTTATCTAGAAAGTAGAAGTTTCTGAACTGTTAAAAGTCATACCAGAGCTGCTCTTAGCAGATGTGAGGCCCAGGGCAAACTTCGTTCGAGCGGTCCTCCTCCCCGTTATCTGGATTACCTTCCCTTCCTCAAAACATTAAAAAACTATTTTTGTTTAGTGTTATTACAGTAGTTTGAACCTAAATAGCAACTTTCAGACGTATTAGGTATAAGAAAATACCCTAAAAAGGAAATACATGTAATAATTAATGCTAAAAACATATTTTTTTTAAATATGTATAGGCCTAAGTGTTGATTACTCCCCATCATACCGTTCAATTTTCTTCCCAGTGAATTATATATGTTTAAAGGTACCAGAACAATTGTGACAAGTTTGAATAAAATTGGTTAATGCTTTCAAAATCTTTCATAAGACATAAACACCACAGACAACTGCAAATCAGTTGCGTTCAAACTGAAAATTTGCTTCACTCGTTCAATGAATCAAACCTCATGGTTATGTTTTTATTTGTTTTACACTTCAATATAATAGAGAGCCTACTATATGAGTGCTCAAGCAAATATTTCCCACACCAACTTTTTTTTTTTCCCTCTCTCATCTAAGCAAGCGTGGGGCCCTTTAAATTGAAGGGCCCTTTGCGGCCGCACTATTTGCACATCTCTAATGGTGGTCCTGAGTCACACCAAACCAGGGGTGATTGGTGGAGGTGGGGGGAGGGTCTCAGTCATGGATCAGGGAGGATCTTAGCTGTTATTACCTGCATCATTGGGTGAATGGGACCAAGGACTTTACACGAGTCTCATTTGGGGTGCAGGCAAGGGTGGCCAGGGTTCAAATGCTAGGTGGGCGTACTTAAGAGTTTTCCTTAAATAATTTTTCCACTCTCCAGTATACAAAAATATTTAAGTGACTAAGTAAAACTGTTCCTAATTTACTTTTTTTTTATTTACTCATTTTAATGCTCTATAAATTAATCCACTCAAATTATTTTATCAATGTTATCTGAAGGAGCAGTACCAGATAAATTAAATTGTTTAGTTTTAACACACATGCTGTCTCACACTCAAAAAGATATCAACCTTAGCAGAGGAACGAACAATAAAATACAAAATTAGTCTTAGTTTACAGTTCTTGATAAGAAATCATGTTTTTGACTTATTTTTCTTCTTGAGAAAATGTATTACCTTGAAACCGAGAGCTGTGGAGCCAATAAATTCGAACCAAATTTGTTTATCACCGCGTCTTACTACTTGTTCAGGCTATACACTTATATGACAATAACTATAAATGGGCAGGGATGAAGAAGGAAGTATTTTAGAGGTAATATACCCACATTTGAGTGGAAAGAGAGGGGGAAACCATTTAGGAAAAACCACCCTTAGTAGATATTGCCATGGTTAAAATCTCAATATTCCTTGTTTTTTTTATCAGCATCAGCCAATTTTACATATATTTTTTCAAATCTGAATGAAGGATATTTTCCAAAGCCAGAGGTGAAGCCAGAACATGTGACGTTTCACGTTTATTATATAGTTTTATACTTGTAAAATTTAGCTCTTGTTATTGAATTTTGATAATATAAGTGTAAAATATTTTTTTATAAGGGCTCTAGCATATATTTTTTCTGGTGCAAGGGCTCCTTTGGCTTAAAAAGTTTGGTATTCCCCGCCTTGACCATTCAGCCACTGAAGTGGGTTCGAACAAAATAAATTTCTGTATTTTTGCATAAAGAACACAATAATTATAAAAATTACCGTACACAAATTTTCAGATAGTAGCATATAATTATTGCTATACAGGTACGGTAAATATAACAGGCTTGATAGTTCCAACACCTTGGTTCATTTGGTGTGTGTGCCTACCGAGTTAAGTCTCCTGAGTTTGATTCCTGGCACAGTCCAAAAATGTATAATTGAGGAAACTGAGGGCTCCCCTTATACGTTGATGGTTAAACAGCAAGGGAACTCAAGTGTTTTGTCTGTTCGTGGATCACATTATTTTGTAAGTCTTGTGCTCGTATATTCAGTTTGTTCAAAAAGTGTGTGTTAAATATCCTTAGTACATAGCATTAAAAAAAACATGTTAGCAGCTCTTTAAATTACTACTATTGCTTTGCCTAAACAGTCAATTTAAGCCAAAGACTTCCCGTGTTTTGAATTTGAGTATGGTTGCTGACAATCCAGTCCAAATACCAAAATAATTTTATTCGTCCTTTCAGGTGAGCTCATTATTATGTGTTAGTATAATAATAATAATAATTATTATTATTATTAATAATAATGTATCTCTCCATTCGCCCACCTGAAGGTTGGATGGGCCTTGTATGTCTGCTATCAAATCATGAGAGATTTGTGGTTCAACTGGATATTCTTAACTTTTATTCTAATTTACCATCGGCTTTTCACATTTTCAGTATGAAGATGAGCTATTCACATTTGGTTACTTTGTTTTTCTGCAATCTTTTGGCTCTAAGTTATGGTAAGATGTATATATATATTTTTTAATATATAATAATAATAATATTTAGCACCGCGTCTTACTACCCGTTCGGGTTATACGCTTTAAGTACTAATTACGCTAATGGATTAGGAATTGGGGAGGTTGAATTAGAGGAAGTGAACCCGCATTTGCGTGGAGGGAGAGTGGAAAGCCATTTAGGAAATTTAATATATCAAGTCTAAAATAGGCCTATCGTCTAAATTATACTATAGTGTGAAGCCAAAAGCTCACTAATCAACAGCCGACCCAGTTTAGATGTAATTTAATTCCAAATTTATTAGTTAATATTACTTTAACCTGGGGGAGTTTTTCTTAAAAGAATAGATATTTTTAGAGTTATTTTGATTGTTTGTTTCCAATGAACCTCTATATTGACTCTTGGTACCTCTCAGATTTAACACAATTTTCATTAACATGTATAGTCGACTAATATATTTATAGCCATATACAAATGTATCTGGAACTTCTATCAAACATTATTGCCAGATATGCCTGAATTTAAAAGGTTTTAAAATATATATGTATCATATATGTTAACTATAGAAAAGCAAAGGACACCTATATTTTAAATTTGATCCTGCTGTCATGTGATATTATTTTAAGTAAGTAATTCCGAGCCGTTACTTTTACCCGAGGGAGTTTATATGAAAAAACTATATTTGTAGAGTTATTTGTATTGTTTAGAGTGCAATATATTAAAATTAAATTAAATTTAAAGTTTCACGGTTCATTCGTAAATATTTTTAACATGATTGGCATTCATTTTTTTAATCACATTTATTATATAAATTTTGATGTAATGTAATAACCTTTGGGATGGGATTCTCACATCCTCGAATCCTCAAGGATATTCAAGATTCAAGGATTCAAAAAAATTTCAAATTCAATACTCAAATCCTGGGGAAAAACAACAAAAACAATTTTTTAATTGAAAATTGTTTTAGAACTCTAATACTCTAATACTACTTATTGGTGGTTCAGAATCAATTATAATTGTAGGATGAACTTAACAACCAGGCCCCAGACCAGTAATTTAACACAAGGTGGTATAAACTATTTTATCATATACTGCTATTATATAAAATAAATATGTTTCTTTTATAAAAAAATATGATCTGGTAAAACCGAAATAAGAGGTCAGGGTTAGGGACCCTGACCAGGGGGACTGAGCAGGGTTAACATAAACTCGGGAAAATGCAAGGAATTTTTGATTTCTGAAAATAAAAAATACTAGTAAAAGTATGTTTATAAAAAATTTAATTCTAGAACATTTAACAGCAAGCTTTAGAATAGGTATTTGCACGGAAGAAAAAGCGAACTAAAGATCTAAATGTGCTGATCAAGAAAAATGTCTTATTCTTCTATCTCTTCCTCTCTGAAAAAACTGGGTTGCGGAACAACTGCATCAAGGTCAAATATTTTTGTCACAAACACAAATTGACATGACTTTACACGAGTCACTTTTATGAAAAATTAAGTAATTCCTATACTATTCTTTTAAAATGATCGGAAAAATATTCTTTTTGATTAAATATGTCTGAAACCTTGCTAACTGCCTGACCTTGAGGAACTATAACAAATCATTGCCACCAAAACATAAGCTCGGCATTCAATCCTAACCTGACCTGATTTTTCTAATACAACAGAGTTGATATTTTAAAGAAAAAAATATATTGACATTATTTCTGAAAACGTGTGATTCTCCATGGATTAAGTATTAAAAGGAAATTTTACATACAGTTCTTTAAAGAAAAATACACTTCATCCATGACTTTTTTTTAAATATATGAGAGGGGTTCAAATCAGTATCATTACAAAATGCAAGAGACACAATTTAAAGTATCTATTATTTTTCTGATCGATTCATGCGAACTATTTTATATAAGTAAGTTTCAGCCATCTTTAACTAAAACCTAAATATTTCATGTGATAATAATTTGTGCACTTTATAATATATGTTTTGGCATCTTATTATTACATCCAGGAAGACACTTTAGGAAAATACAAAAATATATATATATATTTTTTGTGGTCAAGATTTATAAAAGTTTAATATATTATTCAAGTGTTATTTTAAAAATATTGATAACATCTTTCAAAAGTGAGAGCTGCAGATCACATGACTTGACATTTGAATATGTGAAATTATATCTAGTTACTTTTATAACTCTCATTTTAGGCTCTTCCTAGCCTTGGATTATACAAAATAAAAGTAATGCATTAAACTATATACGTAGTAGTAAATCTGATGCAGATATTATATTATTTATTTTGATAAATTATGGTAGAAGTTTTTAACTCTTGATATTAAAATAACACCTTAACACATTTCAGGAGATTATACATCTGAAAAAGTACATATAGACCCACAACCTAGGCCTCCAACCCCACAATCAACCACCACCACCACCACTATCCCACCATCAACCACCACTACTATCCCACCAACAAATACCACCACCATCCCACCATCAACCACCACCACTATCCCACCAACAAATACCACCACTCCACCAGCAACCACCATTATCCCACCAACAAATACCACCACTCCACCAGCAACCACCATTATCCCACCAACAAATACCACCACCACTCCACCACCCACCACTACCACAGCTCCTGTAACAACACCCAAGCCCAGTCCGAAACCAGAGCCTGGAACTTGGGTGGTACAGAACCACACCACCAACGTGACTTGTATCATAGTGGAGATGGCCATGCAAATGAACGTGTCTTACACCATTTCAGCCAATGAGGTGAGAATAGTTATGTTATCATTACCGAGCTAATAGTAGTCTTAAATGGTCTTGGATATAATCAGGCATATAAAATAAATTATTTTTACAAGTACTCCTAACCAAAATATACATTACTTTGCAACAAAATCTTTTGGTGGGAAGCAGAATGATGTAGGCTAGTAGTTTATGTTATCAAAATAACTCTGTAAACAAACCGGCAAGCTACTTACTAAACTAACAAAACTTGTCCAAACAATACTTAATATGTTTCTTTTGTGTCCCTTAATCTAGGCATAGTAATATTAATATGTGTTAATAAATGAACAGTTTGTGAATAGCATTGCGCAATATATACCAAATACATAGGGCTGACCTTTTAAAATTAGTGGCTCCTGCGCACAAACATAGGCACCTTGAAGCCGGAAATTTAAATTTTTGATTATTTTTTAACTCAAAAACTGGATCAGAAGAATAAATAAAATGAAGAGATTTTTTTTTTCTGTCTGTTTGAAGCAAATAAAAGCATCACCCGCATTACTTTTGCTGGTCAATAATAATCTCACATGTATTTTATTTTATACCGTCTTATATGTTGCTATTTTATCAAGGTTATAAAGCTAAATGTGTGCTGACATGCTTGATGTGACCATCAAGTCCACTCATTGTTCTATCTAAAAGTAGGTGCACTTGTACCCAAAAGGAAAATACATCCTTCCTGGTAACAATAATTGTATTGGCACATCAAAAATTACATACATAGACATTCAAAATCAGGATCATACCACAATAGATAGCTCTTTAGAGCAAATGAAAGAAAGTGTTGGAAACAAATTTGTAGCTAGGGCAAAGTCGTGGCCTCACTGAGCCGAATCGATGTGCGGAGTTAGTTACACACCACTTGTTCAAATTTAGAATTTATGACAATGGGCACAATCTCCCTTAAAATACAAGTCATAATCGCTAACAAAATATGTCTAGAAAAACATGACTTAAGTAACAATGTCCCCTTAAATTAATATGGCTTGCGTTAGCAAAACATAACCTGAAAAACATGACTAAAGGTACAATGTTCCCTCAAAGCACAAACGTTAAGCGCTAGTAAAGCAAATTAAGCCAAATATGACTAAAGACACAATGCCCCCTTAAAACACAAGCGTTAAGTGCTGATAAAACTAAGTTAGCCAAACATAGCTATATGCACCATGTCCCCTTAAAATATAGTGTTAATTTATTCTGATAAATACTTATGTGTCTGTTTCCATTGAATATGTATAGAATAAATTTGAATTAAAAAAATGGTATGGTCTTCTTAAAGAAATAAAAAAATAAGTAAAAAATAAATTCAAATTTTGTTGTTGCGTTGTAATAGAAACATTGGTGTGCGATAAATATTGATGACATCAATTTAGAGATCCTGTACTTTTTAGCTCTTCATTATGAATTGTTTACAACCTTTATTTTGCATTAAACCTTTATGAGTCATAACTCAAGTGATATATTAAAAACAGCAACAAAAAACATGAAATTTAAATGCTTCGACTAAAAACTAACATTAATTCCCCACCTATCCACTAAAGCATAAGTTCAGAGATTTTCTTTCTTTTATGTTTACCAAATGCATTGCCTGGAGAGAAGATGACTGTACAGTGTTTTTTATAACACATAAATGCATTGCCCCAAATAATAATTTCAAAAATTCCTTGAAAATAGCTTAGAAAAATGTTTATGTTTAGTAGATTCTAACATTTAAAAAAACTATACCTGTGTGATCATTGTAATAGAAGGAAAAGCCATCATTCACCTGTGAAAACTTGAAAATTGTTGTCTGGAAAACTTGGAAAAGTCAAGGAATTTTATAATAGAAGCATTGTATCCATCCTAGTATTATTCTTCACTTTTATTTCATTCACAAATATGTTACTAACTCACATTTATACTTTTAGTTGTTCCTTGCATTAAGAGTGCACTTTAATCCCATTATGAAAAATAGCAGTTTTTAATAAGAAGACAGCTTAACCATTTATTTAAATGGGCCTATAACAAATTTTTTTTAAAACTTTAATGAGTGTATTATTTCTATACATCTATAATATTGATCATTAATTATGACAGTATTTGAAAAGTCTGTGTGCTTAAAAGTTTTGTTACAGTTTTAAATTATCTACAAAAATATAAGAGTCTAGAAGAAATTTATTGACAGAATAGCTTAATGCTAGCATACTGTGACACGAACTGTGTGTTCCAGACAAAGCACCTGTTAATCGATGTCCCCAAGACAGCCGAGAATGTTACTGGAAACTGTGGGGCAGAGATTCAGACTCTCTCTCTATCGTGGTCCACGGAAACTAACCAAACTAACAAGTTTGCCCTTGAATTCCTTAAGAATGATACCACCAAACAGTTCTGGCTTGCTCAAATTGACGTTATCATTGTGTTGGACCCCAAAGTATACCCCGATGTACAAAGTGAGTATTGGTGCTTATACCTTTTAATGTATCTTTAAGGGTTGGGGCTTAATTATCTTGTACCTGGTTGGTACAGTGTGAGGTTGCTCTTACGCTGGTGGAATAAGGTTTGTGATGCATGCAAATAATCACACATTAAAATTGCCAAATTTTAGTATTTTGTTTAGCTAAAAATGTCTGAGGATAACATTGTTTGGCAGTAGTTTATCAACTGTAGGGAAGTAAAGAAATGAAATACTTCACAACTGAGGTCAAGAAGAAACCTATGCGTCAGTGAGAGAGCTGTCGAGGACCTAATGATATGAACCATGATTTTTATCGACTCTTATAAAACTTAATCAGTTTGTGCTCATTGATTGCCATCCCATCTAAAAGTAGTCTCATATATTATGTATGATCTATGTGCTACTGTAGTTCCTTTTAATGCTAAAAATTATATAACCAAACAGAGTTGTTTGTTTATATTTATAGTTTATTGAATGATAATGTGAGTAAAAAGCTGTTACTTTCATCCACAGATCTCACAGAATTGCATCTTGTGAGCTATAGCCCGAGTTCAACACCCCTGTGAGCATGTCCTACCATTGTATGAAGAAGCAACTTTTGAATCTCACTATGGTACAAGGAAACACCACTGTCGCAACACTGGAAATCAGTAACACTCATTTCGAAGCTTTTCATGACAAAACAGATAACGTCTTTGGTGTTGGTGAGTGGGTTTATTAATGTAAATGGCCTAAATAACATCATGTAGACTAGATCGATGAATGATATATCTTTAGGTGTTTGTTGAAAGGATTGGCATTACTTCAATTACCATTCTATAGCAATGATGGTTTCTTGAATAGCTATTTCACTTAAGATAATATGCTTTAACTTTATTGTTTATCATTTTTGTGTAAGCCGGATCGGTTCCAAGACGTGACAGGAAAAAAAAATTACACTGTCATTAAATCTATTATGGTAATGCTGCGAGTATGATGGTGATACCTAAATTAAATAAAAACTGTACTCTATTTATAAGACACTTTCATGTTCCAAGTGTGCTTAACGCGTGTTCACTGTTCATGTTGCAGTCTTGTCATCAAATGTTTCAGAATGACTCCTATTAATAGGTTCTGCTTCTACACTTGTATCAAAATGTTCCTTTGTATCATGTATTAACAGAATATTCTGATCAAACTGTCTTGTGAAAAAGAGGAGCATTTGTGTAATATTATTTCAACTTGGTTTCTAAATCATATATATATATATATATATCCAGGATTATAATGTGACTATTTGAAGTAGAAAAAACTATTACTATCTACATCTGAGGGTGGTTTTTGCTAAATGGTTTCACACTCTTCTTCCATGTAAATGTGGGTAGATTATCTCTAAAATGCTCCCTTTTTCACCTCTACTCGATTAGAGTAATGAATAAAACCTTAAGGTGACCCGGTGGTCTAGGGGTAAGGTGTCAGACTTCTGTGCTGGCGGCCGGGGTTCAATCCTCGGTCCCGGCACAGATTTATCTGATTTCCAAACCCTTCCTTCACCTCTGACAAGACATCTTGTGAATGTGGGGAATGCCAGGCCTTCACCGTGGTTCGGATTCCACGTTAAACTGTAGGTCCTTCATTTCATCTCACAATCACCCTACCACACATTAGCGTAAGTGCGTATAACTCGAACGGGTAGTAAGACGCGATAATAATAATAATAATAATAATAATAAAAATAAAAAACCTTAAGCGGTAGTAATACCTGATGGTAAAAAAAAAGTCCAGTATAATTATTTACTCTTTTGTAACTATATTAATAAAGGAGCAGTAACCCACCTTGGTGGTGTAGTTAGCTAACATGCTAGTTTCATGTTGAACTAGACTGCCGAGGACAGGGAGATCGAGGTTCAAATCTTGCTCAAGTGAACTGGGGTGGTTTTTCCTAAGTCATTTTCCACTCTCCCTTCACACAAATGCTGGTTCACTTCCTCTCTATTCAACCTTCCCCATTCCTAACCCATTAGCGCAATTAGTACTTGAGCGTATAACCTTAATTGGTAGTAAGACATGGTGCTAAGTATCATTATTAATAAAGGAGTAAAACTTGAGTACTTTAGTTTTGTTTGACCTGGTTAAACCTGTTTCAGATCATGACTGTCTTCTACCTCGTGGCCCAAATGTTGCACTGGTACCGATTGCTGTGAGCTGTGTTGTGGTCATCTTTCTTCTAGCCATATTATTGGTGACAATATTTAGAAGACGCCAATCACAAGCGCAGGGCTACCTTGGCATGTGAGTATCACATTTATCGGTGGAGCATAGATCTAGCAGTAGGGCCTACATTCTAAACTTAAAGTAGGAACTATTAAGCCAGGTTGTCCTTATCTCTTTTAATGTAATAATATCTCTAATATTTTTTCAAGTATTAACCAAACTGATATATTGCTAACAAAAATCAGCAGTATACATTGTTGGCATTTTATCAACCACAAAATAGTTCCTAGTATCCCAGGTTGCCTATAAATTTCACATACAGTGATACCCAATAAAATGTTTAACAATGGTTAGATGATACATTAATGGGAATTGATATAAATAAGGAAACAAACTAATTTAGTAAAAATTAAGTTAATAAAGAGGAAACAATAATTTAATCCAATGCACAAGGTGATATCTTATTATTTTGTGGTGTGTGTTGTATGCTCTGGGTGCATGTTGTGTGTTAGTGTTTTGTCTATGATGATGATGTTCAGTGCTATACAACTTTTTCACTATGAAATTGCCAATTTTTTTGGGGGTTGTGTTCTTTTCAGTTTTTTATTTCTTTCTTATTAAGAAAATGAAATATTTCTGAAAATTTAAATTCATGTGTAGGCCTAACTGTGAAAGTGATAAGAAAGTAGAAGTATGAATAAATTAGGTTTGTTTTCTATTATGACCTAGCCTAACAATACTTTCAGGTTGGCTTCCTTTATTATCACTTTTATTACATTATTTTACAGTGTCTACACAATATTTTTTATACATTTCTAAGTCATTAAGACATTTATTTTTATCATTAATTTAAATTATTGACTTTCTCTTCAAGAAAGTATCTTTTTGTCTAATACTGATTTATAGAACAAGCCCACACTTTTGTCCAAAAAAATACTTTTTTTCCTTAATGATTGTCTTAGCTCTTAATTATTTATTTCTTAAAAGGTAAAAAGTGAGAAATTGGATTTATAAAGTAAAATGAAGTCTGTACACTTATTTTAATAAGTTTTACATCATAAGAAACCAACAACCATCAATGGTAAATCTTGGCTGCAAGTGGAAGTTAAAATAAAGATGACTTAGAGGTTATAAAATATTTGTAGAGCTTGGAAGTATTATGTTCTTTTGGATTGAAATCTTTTTCTAAAGTAACTTTGATATTTATATTGCTATTCTAACAGGTAAACCTTTTTTATGGCATTATATTAAGTGTTTCATTGCATTGTTACAGTTCAAGGGCAGATTCAGTGGGAGGATCAATAGAAGATATGATTCCTCTGCAGGACATACCTGGGTGGAAGCGATGTTGGAGGAGTTAATAAACTTTCCTTGTGTTACAAATGTGTGTGCAAGACATGTTAATGCATCTGAACTTTCATACATATATAACAATAAATATAGTAATTCGATTTAAGCAATGTGCAACTACTTCTACCACTAGTAATAAACAAACAATGTTAATGTGCAAAAAGGTAATGTGTGTGTGGCCTTAGTGCAAAAATGTACTATGTATATATTTAAAAAAAAAGGTATTGTGGCACTTAACCATATTAATGTGAACTCACCCAGTGAGATACACCCATATTTATATATTGATGGATTGTGATAACAAGCGCAATCAACAATGTAGGCGCATGCATCTGTTTGCTGAGCAATGGCTTCCCAATTACACCATTTTGATGTATCCAACTCATTTTTCCAATATTTAGACACCCTCATGACTTTTCAACTCTGCAATATTGTTATATTTAGTGTAAAGGGCATTTTATATTTTTTAAATAATATTGTAACTTTTTTCACTCACTTATTAATACCGTTGTGTCACTTAGGGGTGCAGAATATGTTCAGAGATCCAATATTTCCCCAGAACATAACATTTTCATAAAAAAATTCCCGAAAATCATAGTGCTCAAAATAAAACATTGAATATTTTATAAAGGCTGAAGGGAATAAGGATTATTACCTACTACATAGTTTGGAAAATTCAAATTTAAACATATTTTTAATCATAGCTATTTTTATAGTACGTACCTTATAAAAAATATAGTTGTCTCTACTAAATGTATTATTTATGAATTTTGACACAGGAGCCCTCCTCTTGCATTGCTGTACTTGTTGACGCACTTGTGATTATACTACTGTACGCACAGAAACAAACCGCTTCCCTTGGAGGCTCAAACAAGCTTCAATATTCTGTAAAATAAAACTAAATTTATTGTAAATTGGTGATAAATACATTATTTTGTAATAGAGTGTTCATAATTAAACATATAATTAATAAATATCGCTAAAAACAATCTAAAAAAATTTGATTTTAACATTATTAAGGCCCTGCCTACACTCTTTGGCGGTGTGTTGAGCTTTCAGCTCTCAAAATAGATGGTGTTGCTAACGCTATACAAACTGGTGAGTTCCAGCCATCAGGTTGGCAGCATTACTGGTTTGTTTAAACAATTAAGCAAACTTTTCCTAGAACTGATAGAGATAAGAAGTGTCTGTAAAGTGTGTAGGCGACCAAGTTGGACTAAACGTGGGGAGATAAAATGTCAAGATACAATCATACTCTAGAGCAGAAAAATTAGCCTATCCGTCCCAGCCAGCTAGACGCTTCTCTCTGAGGGTTTAAATCCCTGATGAGGGTATTTTGAGGAGATCTTATTCAATGGTTTCTTTCTACTCTCCCACACAAATGTGGGTACATTTCCTTAATTCTGCCTGTTTAGTCATGAACTAATTACGCCAGTAGGTTAGGGATGAATACGTTTCAATTTAGAGAAAGTGTACCCACACTCTCATGGGAAAATATTTAGGAAATATCACCCGATCGATCGGGATTGAGCCACGATCGGAAGACTAGTCTATTGCGATAGTGACGCCTTAGACCATGTGGCCACCAAAGTGGGATATTACCAATAATCCTGTCTATAAAATAACTAAACGATTAAAATAGTTTGACTTACCAAATCTTTAAAAATTATGTAAGCTAGAGAGGTGGGAGGGAGCTTACGAAAATTCTTCTGATCACCCATGTGAGGGAGGGAGGATCTAAAATCATGTAAAAAAGCCTTATGTAATTTAAGGATGGCCACCTTGCAATAAAAACTATGAGCCATAGATACAAGGCCTAACAGCCGGGTCGTGTTAGTGAGCAGAGTAGAAATGAACTCGTGTCATTGCTTTATAAATCAGCTTTTTAAAAAAGTCTTGAACTATTTTTTTCAAATCTGGGTAGGGTAGTGTATATATATATATATATATATATATATATATATATATATATATATATATAATACTGTGTACTTATTTTTCAGAGAAAAAATTATTTAAGGTAAAATTACAGATAACTCATTTTTGAAGATTTTGTCACTAACTATAATAACCTATACGAGAGAGTATGTAGCTTATAATTTTGTTGTACCATTTATTTGCATTTTATTTATTAGTAGGCAGGTAAATAAAAAAATAACTCAAATCTAATGTGCTAAACTTAGCCACTGTGCTTTGATTGATTCTTAAACTTTAAAGGCTAAGAGGCAATAAAATATTTAATAAGCGGTTTCATTTCGAAGACTAGAACAATTTTGACTATAAATGTATCTGTTATTTTTATTATTGATATCACCGCGTTATACTACCTGTTCATGTTTTACGCATATATGATAATCTAATTGGGTAGTAATGAGGAAGGAAGCATTTGACAGGTTATCTACCAGCATTTTTATGTAAGGAGATGGAGAAACAATTTAGGAAAAACCACCCTCAGTAGACCCGACCAGGATTTGAACCCCAAGCGCTCCGCTATCAGCAGGCCAATTTAACACTGGAGTGACATGTTGGACCACTCGGCCACTGAAGTGGGTATTTGTCATTTAATACAGTGTTTACAGTTTTCAAACTTCTAAAGGATCTACACAATTTTCCAGAAATATATGTTTTTGAGAATAACTTTTCATCCTATTGGTAAATTTTAACTTTAGTAATATCTCCATGGTGTCAGCCTGCAAGCAGGCTATACCAATCAAGAGTATGTTGGCGAAGATAGTGCCAACATTTTCTGTTTGAGGGTGCTATAGGGTCAGCACAACGAACCTTGCAGCCTTATATCTCAGTTTTTTAGACTGAAGCACTACTTATTCATTCAAGTAGCTCCTCATTTGTCTTAACGAGGTTGATTTTGGTTCCGTTTCAAACCCACTGCTTCGCAGACAGAATTGGAAGAACTGGGGATCGAACCCGGGACTTTGGGATCTGAAGCCAATAAACAACTATACCACATAAGCGGTCGAATATCAACTACCTACTTTGTGGCATAGGGAACACAAAAGTTCATTAACTTTAATGGTTTTAAATATATTTTACTTATCTTAGGCTCCATGTCGTGGTCAAGATTGCTAAAGCGCTATGACTGAGCACTGAGTGCATAAATTAATCAGCTCTAGTAAGTTTGCTAGTTCGATTCTAATCAACTATATATTTGAGTTTCTTTGTGCGCCCTTTCTTCCAACGACCTATGATTCACAAACTTGGTTATTCACAAGGATATAAAATAATATTGTGTAAATACTTTTCCACCTCAAAATTTATACAATCCATTGGATCTTGTTCGAAAGCAAAAAAAGTCACATTTTGTTAATTATATAAAAAGTAATCACCGTGGGTACTTATCGTTCGAGATTCGATACATTTCTTCCAAAACGAGCGCACAAACTGCGAGAATTCAATAGATTCAAATTAAAAGTAATCACATTTAACAAGCTAATAGAATAAAATCAACAAGACAACACTTTGACTACCAAAAACTTCGTTCATTAATTTTTTAAAAATAACTTATTCCAAAGTCCAATGAGAGTTAAATCCTAGACGGTAAAATAAATATAGTAGATAAAAACATATTGAGAACGTCTCCAAATTACAGTAGCCCCATGGCTTCTTTGGTGCTGAGTGACAGCTGACGGCTTTGAAAAGTTACCAGACCAAATTATGTATACCTACGCCGAACCATATGATCTGCAAAAACATGTGTTTTCAGCTGTCACTTCTGACAGTCAAAATTTAGGTAGGCCTATATACCTAAATGTTAACTGTCAGAAGTCAGCTGTGAACTGTCAGTCAGCACCAAAGAAGCCATGGGATACTGTACAACTAGACCCTATTTTATTTAAAATAACTATGTTTGATTTGAGCAGGATTGTTTATTTTTATTTATTATAAGAGTGAATTAAAAATTCAATGTACAATAGTTTTCATTTACTCTGAATATTAACACTTATTATTACAACGTGTAATGCTCAAGAATGAGAGAACCTGTGAAAGAATGTATTTATTATAAGAGTGAAGAATTTTACATGTTTTACTGCCTAGGTAAATAAGGGCTAGTGTCATAAAACTTTGTGTATGGAGAAGCATATATTTTTCTTTGAAAATAATCTATCACTAAAGTAATACTCTCATTGAAGTAAGTAGGGACCAACTATCTTTATTCACACAGCAGTTAGGACTTTGTGAGTATTTTAGTTACTTAATATATTAATATGTTTATATTTAATTACGCAAATTTTCGTAATTATCCCAATGCACATGGTAATAATGTTTTTTTAACTCAAGAAGGTCATAGAGATTAGATTCACCCTCCACTGCCGCCTGGATTCCGAACAACAGGTTAGCCAACGCTTGCAAAACGATACTAGTAAATGGGTAACGATCATACTAACGGCACCTATTATAAACTAATATAACTATTTGTAGAAGGAGAAGTTGTATTTAAAACCCCGTATTTTTACTAGCGTGTCGATATGGGAGTCGTTAAAGCTCAATATCATCGTGATTATTGAAGCTAACCCAAATTTAAAAATACGTTTAAAAAGAAAAAGAAATTATTCATTAAATAATATGTTATAAACAAACACTCTAGCTTAATTATACAAAGAAAATAAATAAATTGATTATTAATTTTGTTTTCCCATTTGAAATGAATTGAAATTGAAGCATTTTAACGAAAATATTTCAATAACTATTCTTAGCGTGGTTTGAAACTTCCATAAGAATTATGAAAGATGTCCAGATATGTTACTAAAATAAATAAAAAGCAACAATGTTGAATTATAAAAAAAAAAATCTTTTGTCTATAACCGTGCATTTATGGGTAGGCTCAGCCTTAAACGTATAGTTATACACCAATCACTATAGTAAACTAATGTGCTAATAAGTCACGCTGTTCCCCATTCTCCGATGTGGGCAGGACAGGCCCGGAAACGAATGATTGACGAATTAAAGAGCGTGCAAGACCAGCTGGCTTGCTAATCAGTCTGAGAAAGAACTGCTTGCTCTAAGAAAGAAGAGCTGCCACCTCAACTCAGTATACTTGTTAAAGAGGTTTCTAGTTATAATAATTTGTTTTATCTTTATTTTCCTCTTATTTTCTTTATTCCCTTTCTAATTTTAGGGAAGCATTGCTTCGCTTGCTTCCACTGAATAAACGCCACTGTATATACATATATACAGTGTAACCTGAATAATTCGAGCTTGAAGGGACCAGGAAAAAATTTGAATCATCCACAAATTCGAATTAAATAGGTTTCTTAAAAAGAATTCCCTTTTCCACTTCCTTTATTACCGCTACTTTTTCCGACAAAGTTAATGATCTATAGGGCTGTGGCTTGGAAAGTGAAATCACTATACACACACACCAACACTACTGTACAGTATGTACTAAACCAAACTAAAACTAAACAACAAAACAAAATAAACTCGCAAGTCACAAGAATATCACTACTACCGAATCACTAAAAACAGTTCACCTAACCACTCGAGACGTTCGACCTTGACTAATGGAGTACAGAACTATAAGTGCAAACAAAGACATATGGGTAAGAGGGCGAGGGACGTGAAGAAGGGTACTGACCGCATTCCAACGTCGCCTCCCTGTTTCCAACAATAGAACAACACAGCACAGCAACTAGAAGTAAGAAAACAATACTGCACAGTACATTACAACTTACAAAAAGTTCGAACTAACCAAAACAAAATTCGAATCATCCACGATTTTATTTAACATTGTTTTAATACAACATTCACGGGATCGGGTGAAAGATTCGAATTAAAGACGATTTTGAAGTCAGGTTCCACTATATATATATAGCTCCAACATTATCAACAACATTATGTGCCTATGTTTAGTCTCATTGTTCAATCGACGGCATACATAATAATAAAATTACTGAACATTCAACTCCAAACTACCTTGAAGAGCTTCAATTTTTTTAAACTAAATTGATTTAAAATAATTTTATAAACTTAATTTAAACAAGAAGGATAAATACGATTATTGAATCATGTATACACTATGTAGGCTACATGAATTCACCATTTTAGTGGGATTTCTGAGATTTAATTTCAAGAAACAATGTGTTGATATCTGGAGTAAATATTAATACAAATAATCGTAGTACCATACCTACTACATACCGATGTAGTCTGTGATGCGGTAGCACTACTTCGATTTTATTATCTTCATTCTTGGGAAAATTTGTTCGCAAATGTAGATCCTACCATTAATGCATACAAATATTTCCTTGCAAAAATTATAATAAAGCTGGGATGCTTTCACCGCTAAGACACTTATAAAAATCCATAAGATTTACCGATTTGTATTAACAATACAGGAATAATCCTCACTCCACTTTTAATTTAAAAAACGCGACACTCGCTGTCTAATTTTTTACCTTTTAAAGAGTCCTACACCGCTATTAAATACTTGTTGTGGTGGGGAGAGAGGGTTAGGCTTGTCATTATCTGGTTTGTAATGTGAAAGAAAGAAATTCCATTAGCAGAGAAAGCTCCTGGGTTTAACCTTTATCCAATTATCGAAATGAAATGTCTAGTGGTATATGAAATGTAACCATCGCATTTACAGCAAAATGAAAAGAGAAGTAGAGTTTAAATTGAGGAATTTGGGACTAGACCAGCTGCTTTTAAAGAATTGGTCATGATATTTTGTTTAATTTTCATGGAGAGTTTGAAAATGTGATACATGAGTCTTACTTTTTAATCCCACAATAAACCTCTGAAATAAAGTTCAGATTATCTTTATCGTATATGGACCAAAGAAAATTCATTCGAAGGCCGTATGTTGGGCATCTCTGACATAATATTTTAAAATAGGAAAATTTACAACAACACTAGGTGTCCAATTACTAGCGACAGTTTTAAGATATTTGAGATTGGTAAGATGTAGAAAACTGTATTTGCCTATTTTAGACTTTTTGCAAACGATTCGACCACCCATACAGTTCCAATAAAGATGTTTAATGCTTATTGTTTAAAGCTAAAAGTCAGGTAAATTTGCTGAACCAAGGAAATAGTAAACAATAAAATTTATTGTCCCATGATTTCTGCGTCAGAGATCAGCCAAATATTCCCGAATGGGTTGTGTCGTCTCAGTTTACAACTTAATTTGAACTAGTTTACGTAAAGGAGGTGAGCTAGTTCAACTCATTCAGTTAGTAGAACCGTACAATTTGAGATCTTCGTTCACGAACGACACACATCTGTATTCCTTTGTTTTAGATTCAATTACCACGATTATATGTACGGTTGAAAATGAAGGAGAAATATTATATTTTGGATGCTGTAACTGAGAAATAGGCCTATCATAATTTTCAGGCAAAACCTAAATTAGGCTGATTAAAAGTTTCAAAAGATATAGTTTAATTTACATGTTTATTCTAATGAACTCTTAAGTGACATATTTTTAAAGACATTATCCTGAAATGAGAAGAGATTAGGCCATTTTTTATGAATAAAATACAATACATTTAAATAAGATTAGTTACATTATAAACCGTTGTATTTTTCTTATAAATTGTGCAATCCATACCATTCACTATTCTCTATTAGATAAGCATCTAAACAAAGGCTAACAAAATTAAATACAAAATAGAGAATCTTAAATACTATCTCATGACTGTTATAATTTTTAATTCTTTGAAACATCTAGAATATGGATTTGATTTATTATAGAATATATTAAGTCTTAATAAACAGTATTATCTTTTAATCTAAAATGTTTTATTTGCTACTTGGAAACATCGTTGGTTAAAAACCAATTTCACATCTGAAAAAATCCCCCCCCCCCCCGATATATATAATGTCTTAAAAAGAGAACATATCTATAGGAAAAGAAGATGTATGGTAATCCAGAAGGTGCTCTTAATTAATCGTGTAAAATTAACCAGGCTAAATAGTATTACACATCTAGTATATCTACTGTGTCAAAGGCCGTAACCAGCCAATAATTTCAAGGGGGGCGGGGCTGGGGGGATACACCCCTCAATTGCGGAAGGCTAGAAAAAATTCTAAATACTAAATAGTTCTAGAAGCTATCTGATTTTTTTTATGGCAACATAACCCTCTAACTGACAAAGGCTAGGTAAAATTCTAAATATTAAACACCTTTGAAGCTATCTGAAGTGTTTTTTATATGGCAACATAACCACCTAATTTTTGGAGGCTAGGAAAAATTCTGGATATTAATCACCTTTTATAAGCTTTCTGAAGTGCTTTTTATGTCAACACTGACCCCTAATTTGTAAATGTACCTTAATTTTGATATTGTTTGAATTATAAATAAAGCTATGTATATATATTTTGTTCATAACCTCCAACCCCCCTCTCCCCCGACTACGGTCTTGAGTGTGTCTATACTGCTCTGCTGAACGGTACCCGGTACGATTATTTTTTTAGATGAGGTCCTTTTGTTATTCAAATAGGCTGTAGTATATAAATCGGTACTTTTCCTTATCAAGTATTTCCAAAAGTACTTATTTTTGAAATGAAAGAAAATATATCAAATTTAACAGCATTATCAGAAGGAATCTCCCCATGAAACTTCATTTTTTAGATGATTTATAATTGTCAAAAGTAGTATTTTAATAGAAAAAACTTTCAGAATTTACATTTTACCAAATAAATGTATACCTTACTACCTACTTTTTACTTTTTTGTCGCATACGTCTCTCGACGTAGTTTCTGGATATGACCTATCCTTTGTTCCTATATTTGTTTTGCTTTTAGTGCTCTGGATTCCTAGATATTTTACACTAAAGTTTTAGTTTGAAGTGATTAGCAATCAATTTATAAATTTATTCCTATAATCATTTAAAAAAAGTTAAAATAAAGTTAAAATTTAAATTAATTCATGTGTCAAATGAACAAAGTTTTTCTTGACGCTAGTATTTGTTCCTTGAAATTGATGATGAAACTAATGTTCTTTTAGGATTTAATTAACTACATGTAGCTCAGTGTTACCTTGAATTATTAATGAAAATAGAGTTTGTTAAATAATTTTTTGGCTCAATTTTTTTTCTTTCTCTCTCTATTATTTTTCCTTATAAAATGTGGTCAACATAAGTATACTATTAATCCCACTTTTCAAAACCATTCCAAAATCTATAATTATTATTTTGGATGTTATTACAACTGATTGCAAGATGGTACATATTGGATTTAATAATCTCGTCAAATACACTATTAACCACACTTAATATATTACAAATTTTATTTAGATTTTCCATTTAATTTCCTAAATTTTATCAGATCATGAATATAATTTATTAAATGAGCTTTTCAACTATTTTGTGACGTAGATTCATCTCTAAAGATTAGCTTTTGAATGAAGCCCTTTGAAATTGCTTTTAACGCTACCTATTGCCAAAGTTTCATTTCATTTGCATTAGTACTTCGTAGCATGTTTTAGAATTATTCTGATGATACCTATATTTTGTAGCTTGGTCAAAGAGCGAGGAACGGTTTCCTTTCTAGTCACGAGACCTATCACTCGTTCAGCAAGTGCAACATAGTTAAAATCTTTTAGGAAAGCGCTAATTAATATTTGCGTCGTCAACTAAACATTTATTCTTAATATTGTTTCTGTTTTTCATACTCTTGTGAAGATGATTTACACACAAATTACTACGTTAATATTCTGTAGCCTTATGGCTTTAAGTTGCTGTGGTAAGTTCTTTTGAGACATAATTTTACTCCAGAATATTAGATTTATAATAGCTTATATTATAAGGGAAGTCCAAAGTTCTCAGTGTAATGGCCGTCTTAATTTAAATGTCAAGTTATTCAAATTTTTATCCGTTAGCATAACTTGATTGATTATCTAATTTTATTTTATTGAACGAATTTCGTCAAAATGTATTAAAATATAGCTACATATATTAACTTTTTTTTTGTTTAATAAAGTTAAGTATGTTTAAGGTTATTTAATACGTTTTGAAAGTAGGCCTAATCTTAATGTTCAAGGTATCAATTTGTTTAAGTTTATAGAAATATTTACGAATGACTTAATGAAGTCAAACGAAATTGATGAGAGAGAGCTATGTTTTAAAATAATTCAATAGATTTTAAACTTTTTGAATACCAAGAAGTTGGGTGAGAGATAGTTTTGTATCACTTTTAATTTATTGTTGCCAGAAAAAGAAATTGTTTCAAAATCCATCCAATTTTTTAATTTTAATCAACATACATTTAAATAATCACCCCTATAGTTAAGTAAATTTTGTAGATTAAAATACTTACAAATTTAAAATGTAATGGCTAAAAAAAAACCGCTCAAATTCAAATCAAAACTATTTTCTTGGTACGGGTTTATCCTCACTAGTATTTTTTGTGTATAATAGGCTAGTAGGGTAGACATACATAGGAGGTAATGAGGAGGTAACATGCAAAAGCTAGCAAGTCATTAAAAAAAATCGAACTAGCACTGGTTTCTCAATCTCCATGTCAACCGCCACATTTCTGTATACTCTGACTAAAGCAAAACCACATAGAACTTTTTAAATATCACTATAAAAACTAATTATATAGAGCAAAATCTCACTTGACCAACAATATGATTTTATCAAAACCTCATGTCTGCACAGCCTATAGGAGACAATTGAATTGAGTCACGTGATGCAGCACTGTTTTGCTTTTTGTATTAGTATGTCTTCTCTTTTCATAAGCTATGCTGTGAGTTAGTGGTTTTATCTTAGTTTTTTGCTTAATGTAATT
Organism: Timema cristinae; assembly: GCA_039000515.1. Classification (NCBI taxonomy): domain Eukaryota; kingdom Metazoa; phylum Arthropoda; class Insecta; order Phasmatodea; family Timematidae; genus Timema; species Timema cristinae. Next base: position 24,006 of record JBCFYV010004154.1, on the reverse strand, counting down.
GATAAAATCGAGGATGAGTGAAGTTTTTAGTTAGTGTAGCGAACCAAGTATCAAGAAGACGGCATTAATGTCTCACCACGTGATATTGCAAATAAATTTTGGTATTCAACTCCATCTGGGTCCAGTGTATCACACAACAAAGCTTTCCAATGCTGTAAAATTCAATTTAAAGATGAAAAAATATTTTCGAAAGAAACTGTATAATTAATGGGATAAATTGCTTGAACAAGATCATTTGGTCAGCAGGTTTATTCAGTATTCTGATGTGAAATGTCACTTTTCTCATCAGTCTGCTTACCTATACCTCTAGGCTTACCACAAACCAGACACAACCAGAAACACTTCACAGCTTTACATTCACATACAGGTTTCCTTCAATTTCAGGTCAACCAGTCGTGATTTGTAAACATTTTTTCTTACATACTACCAAATTCTCGTCATAGAGTTAGACAGAGTTTGGAAAAAATTAAAATCTGGCAAAGATTTTTTTGAGAACAGAGAGCAAGACTGTGTTAGCCACAAGTCAGTCTTGAAAAAAGATTCAGTTAGGTTATTCACTGGAAATTTACAGAGAGTAGAAAGCCACTATTCCAAGAAAAAAGAATCCATCTAAGGAGCGACCTGTCATTCAGGTTGTCTACAAACATCGCCTTTTAATGTCCCTACACTCTTATTATATATAATTCCTATGTAGATATTTTATACTTGAAAGTTTATTAAGTGGTTGTAAAGTTGATTTAATTCTAACATTAATTTCTTTCTACTAGTTCTACATTTAAATTAAAAAAATGTATATGTAAAACATCATTCCCTGGATTGTCCTAACTACAGATTCAGTAACAAATCAATTAAATACTCAAATAAATAAAGCCATTATTTTTTAACTTAAGACAATATAATAGCACTATTACATATGTATCTTAAATCATCAGTGTTTATTAAAAAAAAACACCTTAATTTGAGCCTTATCTCTTGTCTCCAGTTTCTATCTGTTATTTCTATGGCAGATCATTAGTTAATTTCCCAACTAAGATATAAGTTGACATTTATATTCTAATCTTTGTATGTGCATATTCTTTTGTGTTCATTGTTGCTCTTAAATGTTGCACTGTCACTATTGAAAGCATCATTCCCCTGGTGAGTTTAAAATGACTTATTTATTGTAATATAAAGTTTATGTTATCAACAATAGAAAGTATAATATTATATCTCCATAGACATATTTTTAAGTATTTTAGAATAAACCACATGGATAATTCAATCTCATAATCATCATTCCCCTCTACTTTCTTTGGGCAGGGGAATGATTACTAGTACTTTCATGTATTATAAACAATATTTTTCAAATTATCATGTTTCTATTAATGTTTACCTATTTTATTAAACATTAATAATAAATAACTAGCCTATATTGCTTATATTATTTAATGATTAAATGATATAGTATTCACAATTTGAGAAGATTAGTTATTCTACTAATACATTTAGGAAAATAATTATTAAGAAACTAGGCCTATAAATTTAGTAATTTGATTCAAAAGAATTAGCTAAAATATCTGTATTTAGCTATCAATGATGATTCTTTATTTTTCAAACAAGTAGGCCTAATAGGTACTTTGTTTTCAAATTTGTGTCAGCTAGTCATTTTAATATCCTAGCCTACTTAAGATTAATTAATTTATAATTTTGTAGATCTTTTAAAACATCATGAAGAAGAGTAAAAAAATATAGTTAGTGAGGAAGAGAAGTTATATAAGAAAAGAAAAACAGAACAGGAGCGTTATAAAAAACTTAAAAGATGATACAGTGAAGAGAGAAGAGCAAAGGCAAAAGGAACGGCTAAAATATTTGAAGAAGAAAGAGAAGAAATTAGTAAAACCTGTCAAAGATCAAACCCCACGTGAAGAAAGGAAGAAATGGAAACAATGGAGGATTAATTCTAAAAATTACAGAACTAACCTCAAATAAAAAGAGAATCAAAATATTAACTTGCAAGATACAGATCAACCAGACTCTGATTCTGAAATAGGTGCTTAAACAACAAAAAGAACAAAATCTGGGAAGAAAAGAGCTATGAGATTTAGAAAAAGACACAATAGAGAGTTTAAGAAAAAGGACGAGTTGATAAACAAACTAAGAAGAGATGTCAAAAAGTACAGGAAAATATGTGAACGTTTACAGAAAAATAAAAGCCACTGCCCACCTACTCCCAGCACCCGTGTTCAACAAATGCTAAGAAAGAGGTAAGGCCAAGTCCTCAAGTTGTTAAGACACTTTTGTTTGCTGAAGCTATCATAGATCAACTTAATGAAAATGTTGATGTATTTTAACATCTTTTTATATTATTTGATAACTTTTAATTTTTATCTCTCATCCTTTGCTAACGCAGCACCCCAACAATGGTTAAATCAAAATCCCTAAGGCAACTGTAAGTAAACAACCATACGCAATAAATAAATAAAAAAAATGTATCGCTTCCTATCGCTAAACAACGTTTTGAATAAACTCTAATAATTGTGAAACCAAAAGTGCCTTTTTATTGCAAAAACCAACAGGTTATGGGCCCAGGCACGTAACGACATTAGTGCGTGATTGATTTTGTTAAAATAAATTCACTTGGTGCGATATTTTTGGAGAAAATCCGACGAGACATTTTGAGGTTAGGACGACGCCGCCACGCTCACAATGGACTCGACGAAGATTATCAACGTTGGACTTCTGGAAGGAAAAGGAAACTGGAATACATGGCGATACAAACTGAGCATTTGTTTACGAGGTATCCCCGGAGCGACAGACGTAATTGAAGGCAGGTTAGTCAAACCAAGGGCGTTGTCTGATGAAGCGACCGCGGCACAAAGAGCGGAGTACCAGACATCGCTCGACGCTTTTAATAAGGCAGACAGCCATGCGTTGATCGTTTTAACCGCAAATATGACGGAAGAGACACTTCAGAAAATAATGCGTCTCAAGTCAGCCCGGGAGGTGTGGCTCGAACTGCACAAACTCTTCGACGGCGTCTCCGAAGACAAGGTTTACAATTTATGCCTTAAGTTCTTTAGTTATGAAAAAGCCGTTGAAGATGATATCGCTACGCATGTCTCAAAATTAAAGAATTTGTGGAGCGAACTAAAGCAGGAAATGAGTAACAGACGCCGAGCTAACCTCAAATTTGCCAGATTTATTTATGATCTGTAAAATTTTAGGTACGTTGCCTGAAGATTACTTTTCATTCAAGTCGAGCTGGATGCTGATGTCAAAAGCTGACAGGACAATCGACAATTTGACGAACCAGCTGTGTGCCTACGAGAATGCACTGAAAGGCAAACAAGAGTCATCTCAACAAGAAGCCCTCTATGTTAATTCGTCAAAGCAGCCAAACAACTCGCACAAGAATCAGCAAAAGGGTGACAAAAAGAAATTTTGCACCTACTGCAAGAAGAAAAATCACCTAGCAAAGGTATGCAGGAAGCGAATCGCGGATGAAGCACTTGGCAACAAAGCCAGCAACTCGGAAAATCCGGAAAAGGGTGCAAATATGATCCTGACTACGGTAGCCTCGACTGTGATGAACTTGGAGTGCAACTCCAAGTTCTGGTATGTAGATAATGGAGCAACAAGTCATGTTTCTAATAACAAAAATATTTTTAGGACGTTCGAGTCTTTTTCTACAAACCACACAGTGATCACAGCGAATGGCGTGAAGGTTGCGGCTATTGGTAAAGGCGACATTGACATCGAAGCAGAAGTCAACGGCAAGATGCACAAGCTCACGTTGGCTGATGTATGGTGTGTTCCCGGGATCCAGAGAAATCTATTCTCAGTCCTTGCAGCGCAGGATAAGAACAAGGAAAGCAGGTTCATCTCGTCTCCAGAGGTTTGCAACTTCATCGTCAACGGCGAAGTGAAACTGACTGGAGTTCGTGAGCGGTTTGGTGGACTCTACAGGCTGAACGTGAAGAACGTGAACGACATTCCATCCAATGAAGTCAACGCAACAGAAGCAAACAATCTTCTCCAACTTTACCATGAACGATTCGGACATCAGAACAAGCGACACGTGAAATCCCTTCTGGACAAGCTGGGAATTCATGTCAACTTGGACAGTGAACTTTGTGAAGGCTGCGTCTATGGCAAAGCTCATCGTCTGCCTTTCGGTACGAGGTCTAAGACAACGGAACCGGGAGAGCGGATCCACACAGATGTTTGCGGTCCATTCAAAGAGTCCATGTCAGGATACTTGTACTTCGTCCTCTTCAAGGATGACTACACAAAGTTCAGGACCATCTACTTTTTGAAAGAGAAGTCCGAAGTTGCAGAGAAGTTGGCTCAATTCGTTGCGGAAGTCAAGACTCTTGGACACAACATCAAAGAGCTGCTAAGCGACGGTGGCAAGGAATTCGACAACAAGCATGTCAGAAAAATCCTACAAAAGGAAGGAATTGTTCAACGCATTACGATGCCCTACACTCCAGAGCAGAATGGCTCCAGTGAAAGAGAGAACCGCACCGTGGTTGAAACTGCTCGAGCAATGATGTATGCTCATGGAAAGCTGCCTCAGATGCTTTGGGCCGAGATGATCAACACAGCAGCCTATGTTCTCAACAGGACAGGACCTTCCCGAGTTGATGGAAAATCTCCCTACGAGTTGTGGCATGGCAGTAAACCAGGTCTGAAACATCTTCGGGTGATCGGATCTACCTGCTATCCACACATTCCAAAACAACAAAGGAAGAAGATGGATCCAAAAGCAATCAAAGGAATTCTCATCGGATACGACAAAGACGACGGCTACAGGATCTTCTGTGAAGAGGAAGGAAGACTCATCAGATCAAGAGATGTCATCTTCGAGGAAAAGGTGCTAGAGCATAAAATCGACAACTATCTTCCGGAAAGTCTCGACTCTGCTGCTGAACCAGTGGATTCAACTTCTGAAGAAAGTCAAGAAGATGATGACAAAACGCAAAGCGAAGAAAATGATGATGAATTCTGGGATATGAGTACTGTTGATGAAGAAGAAGGTCTAGATGAACAAGTTCCAGATAGTGCTCCAAGTCCAGATGAAGAAGCCATCGTCAAGCGCCTTCGTAATCGTTCGTCGCTCAAACCTCCAGAGAAATATCAGGACTTCGTGATGCTTCTCTCTAGCCCTCTTCAGGAACCTGGATCCTACAAAGAAGCCATGCGATCGGATCAGCAAGATCGTTGGAAAGAAGCTATGAGTCGTGAGATGAAAGCTCTTGAAGAGAACAAGACTTGGGAACTGGTTGATCTACCCCCAGGAAAAAGAGCAATCTCGAATAAATGGGTCTACCGGATCAAAACCAACGCCGATGGATCGATTGATAAATACAAAGCCAGACTGGTCATCAAAGGCTTTTCACAGCGGAAAGGAGTGGACTACGATCAAACCTTCAGTCCAGTTGCAAGAACATCAACTATAAGAACTTTACTCAGTGTTGCTGCCAACGAGAAGATGAGACTAGCACAAATTGACGTCTCAACAGCATTCCTCTATGGTGACCTCCAGGAAACCATCTACATGCAGCAACCTGAAGGACATAGTGATGGATCCAACCGGGTTTGCTGCCTGAAGAAAAGCTTATATGGACTGAAGCAAGCTCCTCGATGCTGGAACAAAAAGTTCAGCAACTACATCGTCAGCTTGGGATTCAAGCGAAGTAAAGCGGATCCCTGTCTGTTCGTGAGACGAAAAGGACAGAAGAAGATGTTTTTCGTTCTTTACGTTGACGACGGACTGATTGCAGCTGAAGATGAGCAAGAACTTCAGAAGTTCATCAACGATCTGAAAAAGGAGTTCAAAATCACCTCCATGCCGGCGTCTTATTTTCTAGGATTGGAAATCAGCCGAGAAAAGGACGGATCAATTAGTGTGAGCCAGAAACACTACACGGAGACCATACTCGAGAGATTTGAAATGACCAACTGCAAAACTGTATCTACTCCAATTATCAAGGACAACGATGCAGAAGAAAGTCCTCCAAATCCTGACTTCCCCTACAGACAAGCTGTTGGAGCACTTATGTTCTTGATGTGCGGCACACGACCAGACATCGCATATGCTGTCAGCGTGGTGTCCAGAAACCTCGAAAATCCAACCAACCGTGATGTTCAGAAAGTAAAAAGGATTCTGCGGTATCTGAGAGGAACGACAGACTACGGACTGATCTACAAATCCAACCTGGAAAAAGGTGTATTTGATTGTTTCAGCGATGCAGATCATGGTGGCTGCCTAACTACAGGACGCTCTACCTCAGGAGTGCTCTGCCGGTACTCTGGGGCACCTATTTCGTGGATGAGTCAGCGACAAGCCTCTGTTGCCATATCCACAACCGAAGCTGAAATCGTAGCTGCCAGTGAAGCTGCGAGAGAGATGCTGTGGACCAAGCGGCTTCTGAGCGAACTTGGCCATCTGAAGTCGACACCTACTCTGCAAGTTGACAACGAAGCAGCCATCCGGCTTGCACAAAATCCTGAGTTTCATCGAAGAACAAAACACATTCGGATCAGACACTTCTTTGTTCGCGAATTGGTCACCGATGGGGAAATCAACATTTTAAAAGTTGACACTCAAAATCAGCTCGCGGACATTTTTACAAAACCATTGTTTTCAGTTCATTTTAAATTTTTATGTAACAAAATGGGAGTTTACAAGTTATAAAATAAGGGAGAGTGTTGATGTATTTTAACATCTTTTTATATTATTTGATAACTTTTAATTTTTATCTCTCATCCTTTGCTAACGCAGCACCCCAACAATGGTTAAATCAAAATCCCTAAGGCAACTGTAAGTAAACAACCATACGCAATTGTTGATGTATTTTAACATCTTTTTATATTATTTGATAACTTTTAATTTTTATCTCTCATCCTTTGCTAACGCAGCACCCCAACAATGGTTAAATCAAAATCCCTAAGGCAACTGTAAGTAAACAACCATACGCACTAAATAAATAAAAATGTATCGCTTCCTATCGCTAAACAACGTTTTGAATAAACTCTAATAATTGTGAAACCAAAAGTGCCTTTTTATTGCAAAAACCAACAGGTTATGGGCCCAGGCACGTAACGACATTAGTGCGTGATTGATTTTGTTAAAATAAATTCACTTGGTGCGATATTTTTGGAGAAAATCCGACGAGACATTTTGAGGTTAGGACGACGCCGCCACGCTCACAATGGACTCGACGAAGATTATCAACGTTGGACTTCTGGAAGGAAAAGGAAACTGGAATACATGGCGATACAAACTGAGCATTTGTTTACGAGGTATCCCGGAGCGACAGACGTAATTGAAGGCAGGTTAGTCAAACCAAGGGCGTTGTCTGATGAAGCGACCGCGGCACAAAGGCGGAGTACCAGACATCGCTCGACGCTTTTAATAAGGCAGACAGCCATGCGTTGATCGTTTTAACCGCAAATATGACGGAAGAGACACTTCAGAAAATAATGCGTCTCAAGTCAGCCCGGGAGGTGTGGCTCGAACTGCACAAACTCTTCGACGGCGTCTCCGAAGACAAGGTTTACAATTTATGCCTTAAGTTCTTTAGTTATGAAAAAGCCGTTGAAGATGATATCGCTACGCATGTCTCAAAATTAAAGAATTTGTGGAGCGAACTAAAGCAGGAAATGAGTAACGACGCCGAGCTAACCTCAAATTTGCCAGATTTATTTATGATCTGTAAAATTTTAGGTACGTTGCCTGAAGATTACTTTTCATTCAAGTCGAGCTGGATGCTGATGTCAAAAGCTGACAGGACAATCGACAATTTGACGAACCAGCTGTGTGCCTACGAGAATGCACTGAAAGGCAAACAAGAGTCATCTCAACAAGAAGCCCTCTATGTTAATTCGTCAAAGCAGCCAAACAACTCGCACAAGAATCAGCAAAAGGGTGACAAAAAGAAATTTTGCACCTACTGCAAGAAGAAAAATCACCTAGCAAAGGTATGCAGGAAGCGAATCGCGGATGAAGCACTTGGCAACAAAGCCAGCAACTCGGAAAATCCGGAAAAGGGTGCAAATATGATCCTGACTACGGTAGCCTCGACTGTGATGAACTTGGAGTGCAACTCCAAGTTCTGGTATGTAGATAATGGAGCAACAAGTCATGTTTCTAATAACAAAAATATTTTTAGGACGTTCGAGTCTTTTTCTACAAACCACACAGTGATCACAGCGAATGGCGTGAAGGTTGCGGCTATTGGTAAAGGCGACATTGACATCGAAGCAGAAGTCAACGGCAAGATGCACAAGCTCACGTTGGCTGATGTATGGTGTGTTCCCGGGATCCAGAGAAATCTATTCTCAGTCCTTGCAGCGCAGGATAAGAACAAGGAAAGCAGGTTCATCTCGTCTCCAGAGGTTTGCAACTTCATCGTCAACGGCGAAGTGAAACTGACTGGAGTTCGTGAGCGGTTTGGTGGACTCTACAGGCTGAACGTGAAGAACGTGAACGACATTCCATCCAATGAAGTCAACGCAACAGAAGCAAACAATCTTCTCCAACTTTACCATGAACGATTCGGACATCAGAACAAGCGACACGTGAAATCCCTTCTGGACAAGCTGGGAATTCATGTCAACTTGGACAGTGAACTTTGTGAAGGCTGCGTCTATGGCAAAGCTCATCGTCTGCCTTTCGGTACGAGGTCTAAGACAACGGAACCGGGAGAGCGGATCCACACAGATGTTTGCGGTCCATTCAAAGAGTCCATGTCAGGATACTTGTACTTCGTCCTCTTCAAGGATGACTACACAAAGTTCAGGACCATCTACTTTTTGAAAGAGAAGTCCGAAGTTGCAGAGAAGTTGGCTCAATTCGTTGCGGAAGTCAAGACTCTTGGACACAACATCAAAGAGCTGCTAAGCGACGGTGGCAAGGAATTCGACAACAAGCATGTCAGAAAAATCCTACAAAAGGAAGGAATTGTTCAACGCATTACGATGCCCTACACTCCAGAGCAGAATGGCTCCAGTGAAAGAGAGAACCGCACCGTGGTTGAAACTGCTCGAGCAATGATGTATGCTCATGGAAAGCTGCCTCAGATGCTTTGGGCCGAGATGATCAACACAGCAGCCTATGTTCTCAACAGGACAGGACCTTCCCGAGTTGATGGAAAATCTCCCTACGAGTTGTGGCATGGCAGTAAACCAGGTCTGAAACATCTTCGGGTGATCGGATCTACCTGCTATCCACACATTCCAAAACAACAAAGGAAGAAGATGGATCCAAAAGCAATCAAAGGAATTCTCATCGGATACGACAAAGACGACGGCTACAGGATCTTCTGTGAAGAGGAAGGAAGACTCATCAGATCAAGAGATGTCATCTTCGAGGAAAAGGTGCTAGAGCATAAAATCGACAACTATCTTCCGGAAAGTCTCGACTCTGCTGCTGAACCAGTGGATTCAACTTCTGAAGAAAGTCAAGAAGATGATGACAAAACGCAAAGCGAAGAAAATGATGATGAATTCTGGGATATGAGTACTGTTGATGAAGAAGAAGGTCTAGATGAACAAGTTCCAGATAGTGCTCCAAGTCCAGATGAAGAAGCCATCGTCAAGCGCCTTCGTAATCGTTCGTCGCTCAAACCTCCAGAGAAATATCAGGACTTCGTGATGCTTCTCTCTAGCCCTCTTCAGGAACCTGGATCCTACAAAGAAGCCATGCGATCGGATCAGCAAGATCGTTGGAAAGAAGCTATGAGTCGTGAGATGAAAGCTCTTGAAGAGAACAAGACTTGGGAACTGGTTGATCTACCCCCAGGAAAAAGAGCAATCTCGAATAAATGGGTCTACCGGATCAAAACCAACGCCGATGGATCGATTGATAAATACAAAGCCAGACTGGTCATCAAAGGCTTTTCACAGCGGAAAGGAGTGGACTACGATCAAACCTTCAGTCCAGTTGCAAGAACATCAACTATAAGAACTTTACTCAGTGTTGCTGCCAACGAGAAGATGAGACTAGCACAAATTGACGTCTCAACAGCATTCCTCTATGGTGACCTCCAGGAAACCATCTACATGCAGCAACCTGAAGGACATAGTGATGGATCCAACCGGGTTTGCTGCCTGAAGAAAAGCTTATATGGACTGAAGCAAGCTCCTCGATGCTGGAACAAAAAGTTCAGCAACTACATCGTCAGCTTGGGATTCAAGCGAAGTAAAGCGGATCCCTGTCTGTTCGTGAGACGAAAAGGACAGAAGAAGATGTTTTTCGTTCTTTACGTTGACGACGGACTGATTGCAGCTGAAGATGAGCAAGAACTTCAGAAGTTCATCAACGATCTGAAAAAGGAGTTCAAAATCACCTCCATGCCGGCGTCTTATTTTCTAGGATTGGAAATCAGCCGAGAAAAGGACGGATCAATTAGTGTGAGCCAGAAACACTACACGGAGACCATACTCGAGAGATTTGAAATGACCAACTGCAAAACTGTATCTACTCCAATTATCAAGGACAACGATGCAGAAGAAAGTCCTCCAAATCCTGACTTCCCCTACAGACAAGCTGTTGGAGCACTTATGTTCTTGATGTGCGGCACACGACCAGACATCGCATATGCTGTCAGCGTGGTGTCCAGAAACCTCGAAAATCCAACCAACCGTGATGTTCAGAAAGTAAAAAGGATTCTGCGGTATCTGAGAGGAACGACAGACTACGGACTGATCTACAAATCCAACCTGGAAAAAGGTGTATTTGATTGTTTCAGCGATGCAGATCATGGTGGCTGCCTAACTACAGGACGCTCTACCTCAGGAGTGCTCTGCCGGTACTCTGGGGCACCTATTTCGTGGATGAGTCAGCGACAAGCCTCTGTTGCCATATCCACAACCGAAGCTGAAATCGTAGCTGCCAGTGAAGCTGCAGAGAGAGATGCTGTGGACCAAGCGGCTTCTGAGCGAACTTGGCCATCTGAAGTCGACACCTACTCTGCAAGTTGACAACGAAGCAGCCATCCGGCTTGCACAAAATCCTGAGTTTCATCGAAGAACAAAACACATTCGGATCAGACACTTCTTTGTTCGCGAATTGGTCACCGATGGGGAAATCAACATTTTAAAAGTTGACACTCAAAATCAGCTCGCGGACATTTTTACAAAACCATTGTTTTCAGTTCATTTTAAATTTTTATGTAACAAAATGGGAGTTTACAAGTTATAAAATAAGGGAGAGTGTTGATGTATTTTAACATCTTTTTATATTATTTGATAACTTTTAATTTTTATCTCTCATCCTTTGCTAACGCAGCACCCCAACAATGGTTAAATCAAAATCCCTAAGGCAACTGTAAGTAAACAACCATACGCACTAAATAAATAAAAATGTATCGCTTCCTATCGCTAAACAACGTTTTGAATAAACTCTAATAATTGTGAAACCAAAAGTGCCTTTTTATTGCAAAAACCAACAGCAATAAATAAATAAAAAAAATGTATCGCTTCCTATCGCTAAACAACGTTTTGAATAAACTCTAATAATTGTGAAACCAAAAGTGCCTTTTTATTGCAAAAACCAACAGAAAACTACAAGAAGGTAAATTCAGACAAAGTAAAGCAATTATTTAAAAAGATTATTGAAGGTAAAGTAATTAAGAAGTATCGTCTCTACAGGCAATGTTCAAATGTTTTGAAATGTCACAAGGCACTATCAACAATTGGAAGCAAACCTTTTGATTTGAAATATGAGAGAAAGACAAAAAAATATTTCCAATTAATGAACATCAGAAAGGATGAGATAGAAAACTTTTTTAGAATTGGACCCTGGAAACAAAGACTTCATCACAAAAAAAAAAGTGACAAAACAAAAACGGTATCTGAATGACACATTGATAAACCTTCATAAGAAGTTTTTGAGGTACTATTCAACAGCTCTATGATTACTTCCAACTGTAATGATACTGTTTTGGATCCCTCTTATAGTCAAAAAGTCATGAATGAAATGTATTTTTCTTTAAATAACTATATGTAAAGTTTCCTTTTAATACTTCATCCATGGAGGTTCACGCGTTTTCAGAAGTAATTTCAGTGTATTGCATTTTAAAACTGTCTTTCTTTGAAAATCAGGTGATGGATGACAATGGGAAGCTAGCCTTCGCAACATCAGGTTGCCAGGAGTTCTCCCATTAGTTAGTTTTAACACTGGTGACAAGGGGTCCAAGAAACAAGGGGTAGATCATATATAAGCAGCTTGTGCATATAAATCTACAGTACACCCAGAAACTTAGTATTATCACACAGAAAACATAATTTTGAACTGTATAGATCTAACTCTCTGAGTCAATCCGTAAATGAACAAAAACTGTTTATCACCTTATTATCAAATCTACAGTACCGAAAGTGTAATCATCTAAATAAATTATGTCCAACATTAAAAGTTTTACTTATTTCATAAGAATAAGAATTACATATAATCAGATCACATACCCGTGTACAAGTGCATCGTAGGGCATGCACACATCATCATCATAAAACCCGGTATAGTTATACTTACTGCTCACCGTAAGGCATACATGGGTCCACATCTGCATCATCAGTATATAAACCGGTAACATTATAATTGGTGCCCAATTGTGGGGTAGTATCATTATACAACTTACGAGTATCTTAGGCAATGTACCGTAAATCAATTTATTTAACGTTTAAAATTTGGTTCAGTTCACCTGCTTCTGACACTTATGGGTATTGTGCCATGTTATATAATAGATAGTCAGCATCGAAAACAGATTCACATAAAAAAAGTGATAAGAATTTTTATGAACTTCACCATGAAACAGGGGTGAATGAAACATTGTTTTGACATGCACCAAGTACAACTACTTTCGCGGGCCTCAATACAACAAGATTTTTACGACAGGCAGCTTAGACTTTATTTAAGATGTTTGTATAGCGGATGTTCAGACACAAAATCCTAATTTCTTTGTTTGGACTGAAAATCAGGCAGGACATGTTTCTACTGAGGTAGCTTCAGCTCATTTAAGTTATTTAAACAACTATGATTTTACAGGAAATGGTACCTTAGATTGTTTTATGATGGGTGTGCTGGACAAAACAAGAACAGTCATATTCTTTTGCTCTTATGTATTATCTTGCTAGACATGAAGGCAGTCAACAGCAAATCTCACTAATATTTCCTGTGAGGGGCCATATCTTCCTGCCTGCAGACTGAGTATTTGGGAGGGTGGAAAAACCTACAATCATTGACAAGCAAGAGTACTACAAACAGTATTCAAAAGTTGGTCAACTTAGAAAGGTTGGAAGTGATTGGCTGCTGACTGACGTAAAAAAATTGGGAGATGATTTGTAAAATCTTGACAAGATCAGTGTAATGAAAAAAATCCGCATTTAAAGACGAGTGCTGAGTAATGGTAAAATGATTATCTTGGTAAAAGCAAATTAGTTTTACAGGTTTGATTGTGATTTTCAAAACAGCAGCTTCTAAAAAGGGGCTAAAATTGGCCGAACATTCTAAAAACCCATTTAAAGGAAGTTCCTTTGATTCACCCTATCATTGCCGCAAATAACGACGTTAATGGGCCTCTCACAATTTGACAAAAATTGGACAGATGATGAAGACAAGACCTAGAGAAGCATATAGTAAGCATTGAAGTATTTCCAACATCAGAGACTGATGAATCAGAGCCTATACCTTGCGACTGCTTGAAGGACGACAATGCCAGACATAAACTGATTCAACAATTTTTTATTTTTCAAAACTAATTTTTTTTTTCTCATGTTCAATTATTAAATTATTAGGCTACAGATTTAAAACTTAACTTTAGTTGCATTGTTCTAAAAATATTTTGTGGCATGTTTTAAATCAAGTACCTAGACTGAGGTAGGGCCTACTTATTATGGTGGAGTCCTACACTGCTTATTCTCATGGTGACAACCTTTCTAGGTCCTTAATTAAAGTGAAGAATAACTTACCATATGTCTTGACGAGGTTGACCAAAACTTGTAAGAAAAGGATGTGTTGAACAATTTTCTTATAGAATCATGCATTTTGATCACAATATTTTTGTATTATTATAGTGTATATCCTATGTTAGAAAGTTACTTAAATTTTGATTGAGACCAAAATGTTTATTTTCTAATGTTTTGCTGGACATTTACACATGCATACAGGCATAGGCCTACTGCTTTGGAATCTACAACATTTAACCACATTTTACATGGCCAACCCCTTTTGATATACACACTCTACCTTTATATTTGCTTCTTCATTCGATCCACACTTATCTTCTGAACATGTCCAAACCAACATAAGAAGTGTTGTTCTCATTGTATTCCCTTTCAAAACTCACTCCTTCAGCACTTTTTCATTACTGATTGTCCATATAAGTTTTTCCACATATATTTCTTAGATATCTCACACCATTTGCATTTACCTTGCTCTTGTGTCTTAACTCACAAAACCACGCTTCACATTAATAAAATAATGCTGTTGTGAACACATTTGTTTGACCATCTTAAAACTCTTTTGATACTACTTCATTCTCTGCAATAGTCCACATACATACAACTTATCTACGAGATTCATTCACTCACTCATTTGTTTCATCATCTATCCTTCCACTTTTACAGAATATTCTGCCCAGATACACAAGATCATTCACTTGTTCACTTGTTTCCATTTATACAAAGTTGACAATAATTTACTGATATGTCGCCACACTTAAACGATTAAATGCATTCTGCAAGTCACTTTTCTTGTCAGCCATTAATATGGCACCATCTGCATATAACAGCACTCTCACATTCACATTGTCCAATTGTACACCAACCATGTCTTCACAAGCATATCTCATACTTATCCATGAAAACATTAAAAAACCACATAGACTTAACACAACCTGTTCAATGTCACACCATTCGCTCAAAGCTCCACCCACCCTAACACATGCTTTACTTCAATCATACACATCCATAATTGCATTTACTAACCGGTAAATTATTATTGTAAAAATTAGACAACCTTTATTATAGTTGTACCTAAGAAATAAAAAGTAATTAAAACCTAATTAATATAACTATTTGCAAGTGATTTATTTATTTTTTCGTGATATTTAACATGCACTTTCTAAACTGATAGTTTATAAGTTGTATGCAGATATAATCATATTTATAGATGTGTGTGTGTGTATATATACATATAGATTTGTTTCTCATACTTTTTGAACTGCGGGTAGGGCCATAGCTATTTGACAAAAATGTGCACTAGGTACCATAATTTGAGTGAGTCTTATATTTTGTTTAAACCTATTAAATTATTTTGTTTTGAATCCACTTAATTCACCAGCTCTAAATAGTAATAATTTATGATCTACTCACAATAATTTAATCTGCAGCAACAAAAATTAAATTGAAAATAAGTCATATTCTAATGGATTTTATCTTATTTTACAATCATGTACCAGTAAATTACATGTATATTATGTATGACTTAACTATCTATCTAGGCTAACTAATTATTGATCTAATTATCGTCTCATTCTATATTTTAAATTGTCGACCTAAGTGGTTTTGAGGTAAAGTGCTTGCCTCAGGACCTGATGTTTGTGGGTTCAAACGCAGCCGAGCTTGACATTTTTCTTGCGCGATAAAACTCTATTGCACAACTTCCTTCAGAGGAGAAGTAACGCCGTCGGTTCTATGTTGATTGTGGTATGTTCTAACCAGTCGAACTTCTCCAGTCTCCTCCTTTCCATCTTCTTTAGATATTGTCCGCGGCAGCCAGTGGGTTCACTAGAGCTTCTCAAGGCTAGTTAAATAATTATGTGGGTAGAGAACATAGTTGATTAAAGACATTGAAACTTATGATGTTAATTCTGAAGTTTTATTTTAGAGAAAAGTTAATAGACATTTGGTTACATTTTAAACCACTAAGTTACATGATGAAAAGAAAAAGATAATTAGTACTTGATGATAGATATAATTTGGTTATATTTGTGATAAATTAGCCACATGGGGGTCTCCCTTTTCCTCCACCCATCTTTCAACACCCTAAAGATCACACGGAAGACACCTTTATAGCTCACGAGCTAACTGGAAAGTGTCCCGCTGCTAACGCTTCCCTTCCACGTAGTATCAAAACACAGACGCTAAAATCTGATGTGCTGATTGGCTAGCTGTTCTCGCTAAATCTCCCATTTCCACTGTAAGCCACAGGTGCATCTCACAGCTTCTGGGTACAGATAAAATAAAACAGCACGATGCTTAGAAGTGGAGGATAAAAGTAATAAATTTAGATGATGCTATAATTTCAACAAAGACTTTACAAGAATGAACACTACTAAATTTAAAATTTAAAGGCCTAAAAATGAAGTCATTGAATTGAAATTTAAAACATATATTGCTTACAACTTTGGTTATAATTTGTACAACTTATAATTAACATTAAACTCCACACTTTCCTATGATTAAACATTTGATAGTAATATAGAGATTAAATTAGGCCTAGAAGAGAATAATATATTAACGATGCTAAAGGCTATTTATTAAAATAGGGCTAATTGATTGGAAAACGATTTCCTATATAAATATAGTACTCTCAGTATCTTGATTCAGTTAACATGATTTCTAATAAACTTAAAGGAGGGATGTTGTAAAATTATACATAAAATGTTATTAAATGTCTTTAAATATTATAAATACTTACTGGGCACTTGTGAGCCTATTATATCCATAGTGAATTTAATGATTTTAAGAATGGTATTAAATTAACAACATAAACAATGGCAAACCAATATAATTATTTAAATGAAAGGTCGAGAGTTAAGGGCCTAAAATCCTGACTACTTTACAATGTAAAAGAACCCTGAAAGTATGTGAAAATACCTTCCCTAGCAAAATTGGTAGGCCCTTGTGCTCTCGCTCATAGAAATTCTTGTGTGCTAATATAATCAGTTGGTTCAAAAATTGCATGTTAAATATCTCGAATAAATATAATACATTTATAATAAATGATATTGCCACTTACTACAAAAAGATACGAAAGGTTTGAGTTCTTAGAGTGAACATAAGTTTGCATTAATGGAACTACATCATTGCAGAATCACACAAAATATTATAACTTTTGGTAAGGAAATACTTTAAATTTGTTTCAGGTGAATTAGAAGGCCCCATGAAACCACAGCCAATTCCAACGCCAACTGCCACAAACACTACCACCACACCAACCACCACCACTACATCAACCACCACCACACCAACCACCACCACACCAACCACCACCCCACCATCAACCACCACCACTACACCAGCCACCACTACACCAACCACCACCACCCCACCATCAACCACCACCACACCAGCCACCACTACACCAACCACCACCACCCCACCATCAACCACCACCACACCAACCACCACCACTATCCCACCAACAAATACCACCACTCCACCACCCACCACTACCACAGCTCCTGTAACAACACCCAAGCCCAGTCCGAAACCAGAGCCTGGAACTTGGGTGGTACAGAACCACACCACCAACGTGACTTGTATCATAGTGGAGATGGCCATGCAAATGAACGTGTCTTACACCATTTCAGCCAATGAGGTGAGAATAGTATTTAATTGGTAAATTGAAAAATGACACCTGGACACGGGAATAGAACTCGGACTTTTGGCTTAGTACTCCACTGCTCTACCCACTGAGCTATCCTCATGTTCCATGCCTAAGGTCATTATTCTCATATTTCTTAAGACAGAGTCTGTGATGGACTTGTAGAAATTATTAGCTACATAAAAGGTGTCTACCATCTGGGAAAATGGGAATTGGCCGAGAATTAGAAGGGATCGGGAAAAAAACGGGAACAAATCTTGGAATTTAGTAAATTACAATAAAAATCTGGGAAAATGTGATTTTACTCAAAATATGAAATATAATAATCATTAAATTAGTAGATTATAATGTGATTCAAACTTTTTTTTTTGTAGCTGTGTAATATATTTTATAATTCATAGTAAACAATGTTAATACAAATTTAAAAACTTATTATTATATTATTCAGAAAAATGATTAATAGAAATACGAGGGGTGTGGGGGGCGAGTTAGAGGGATGTGACATACTTTTTAGTCGGGAATTTCAGGAAATGATCAGGGAAAATTGGGGGAAAAGTCGGGATTTTCATTGGTCAAATTGAGTAGACACCATGGGTATATTAGTGATCAATCAAGATCACAGTCGAATCCTACTCGGGAGGGCTACCAATGGTACATTGACAAGTGTAAAAAAGAGCATATCATGATGGATTAAATAGCCAAGTTATTATATGTGTTAATTACGGTTATAGCCATATCTAGATATATTCTGTAAATTAAAGAATGATCTTGGTTGGCCATGGGATGACTCCTGGATAACTCTGTGGTTAGAGCATTGACGTACTAAGCCAAAAGTCCTAGGTTTGATTCCCATGTTCCGGTATCATTTTTCAATTGTAGTTAGGATGTATAATAGCTTGGCTACTTAATCTATCACTTATATGTTATTAAATATTAATAGAAAATGTATTTACATCATTATTAAATTAATAAATCTTGGTACTGATTTTATAAAAATGATAAAAGATTGATTCCTCAACGTTCACCCTGGATGTTCATCAAATTGAATGTTTTCATAAATTTTGTTTAATATTAATTGATTCAAAAGAGACATCCATCTCAAATATGGCTGTGTTTTTTTTCACACATTTTATAAGGTAATTGTTTCATTGTCACACATGTTTAAACAACATTATATGTTATGTAGCCATATGTTTGAAAATAACTGCATGTCATTTAGACATATGTATCCATACCAACACGATATTTCATCTAATCACTATATGTCATAGACTGACTGGTGTATAAAAAGTATCATTACAAAACTTTCTATTTGAAACTAAAACTTGCATACAGTACCCAATAGCCCTATTTTTTACTGTAGAGAACTTATTTATAAACTATTTCAATTTGTTGGGAGGGATGCTCTAAGCGTCATCAGCTTTGACTTAACTCCGGTAAAAATATTGGCTACATGAACTTTTTCCATTATTAAAGGATTCAACACAAAGGTTTGTTTTAATCATTATATACACTTTTATAACCAAATAAAACATTCTAAACTTAAATTTTCCTTAAGGGATTAACTGTATGAACTAAGAATGTAAATACAATTGCATATTTTTATTTCTGCCACTATGGCGGCAGGAGTTTTTGGTTTTCAAATAACGAACTACTTATGAAAATCAGACTGTAGATGGCTGCAGTTCAGGGTTGAAAAAAATCTGGGCTATTAAATATATTTTTTTTTTGTTTTTGGGGCCTTTTTTGATTATTATAAAGGGTATGTTTTATTTTATAAAGTTAGTAAAAACTCTGGTAATTATATATTTATTTACAATTTTCTCGGTTATGAAGTCATAGCCTACTTTATACGCTAATACATGCAAAATTATGTCATCTTTAAATTCTTTTCAAAGAGTCTGAAAAAAATTGTTTTGTTGACGGAATAGCCTAATGCTAGCATATTGTGACACGAACTGTGTGTTCCAGACAAAGCACCTGTTAATAGATGTCCCCAAGACAGCCGGGAATGTTACTGGAAACTGCGGGGCAGAGATCCAGACTCTCTCTCTATCGTGGTCCACGGAAACTAACCAAACTAACAAGTTTGCCCTTGAATTCCTTAAGAATGATACCACCAAACAGTTCTGGCTTGCTCAAATTGACGTTATCATTGTGTTGGACCCCAAAGTATACCCCGATGTACAAAGTGAGTATTGGTGCTTAATACCTTGTAATGTATCTTTAAGGGTTAGGGCTTAATTATCTTGTACCTGGTTGACACAGTGTGAGGTTGCTCTTATGCTGGCGGGATAAGGTTCGCGATACATGCAAATAATTACACATTGAAATGACCAAACACAATAGAGTCTTGGAAACGCGATCTAACGTGGACTGAGATGGTGTTGAGTTTTACAAATGAACTTGCATAAGCTGTATGTTTACTAAACAAGGATGAATCACAGTACAATATCGGTTTTTATAGGTACAGTTATACTGTACTGTATTATTGTACTGTTCAGTAACATTAATATTGTATGGTACAGTAACAGTAATATATGTACAGCACAATATATTACGTGTTAATATAATGGTTTAAGACATACGTGTAATATACAGAAATGCAGTACAGTACTGTAAGTATATAATATTGTATTGATTTGAATAACACGTTACTGAATTGGAAAACTAGCAAACACAGCACTTGTAAAAACACCACAGCACGATTGTTCCACTCTAGTTACACAAACAAACTGAAAGGCTATACAGTTGAATGACCTTGGATTGTATTGACTCGTGCCAACAACTGTGTGCACATGCGCGTGTCGAGTTACACAGAGAAAACTGTTAGGGTTTAGGTGGAACGGGAGGGCTCAATCAAATTCACACAATATCTGATCAAATATTTTATTATGTATTCACTTGAATGAGTAATGAACAAACAACTAAAGCAACCACACTATTGTATATCTCCACTGTTCCATTTCGTTCCTTGTTAATATTAGCAAATTATGTGCATTTGAACCTGGACTGACACCTTAGTCAATATGCTCACCAGTGCAGGTCATAGACAATTAATCAGTTCATACATGTGTGCCATTGAAGATCAATCCATACTTAGTGGCCAACAGTTATATAAACGGGTCAAGCATGATCAGGGGAAAAATATAAAAATGTGTATGGACAACCTGGAAAAGTCAAGGAATTTGAAAAACAAATTTTAGTGGCCACCCTGACTTCGTTTATATCTGTAGTTGACAAGCAGAAGTACCCAGTGCTGCTTTGGGTAACCACACAATTCATTGGGTGGCTAACCTGAGCAACACTTTTCTTTGATTCAAAAAGATAAAAATAATCTATTTATTTTATTTATTCTGACCTGGTTTTTAATAAATGTAATAAAATCTAATATAAAATTTAAATTCCAGCTTCTAGGTGCACAGGGACTACTGATTCTAAAATGTCAGCCCTCTGTGTGCAGTAGATATCGCGCAATGCTCATGTCACAGACAGACTCTTAATTTTATGAATATAGATAATTAAAATAAAGCATTGTTACTTTAATCCACAGATCTCACAGAATTGCATCTTGTGAGCTATAGCCCTGAGTTCAACACCCCTGTGAGCATGTCCTACCGTTGTATGAAGAAGCAACTTTTGAATCTCACTATGGTACAAGGAAACACCACTGTCGCAACACTGGAAATCAGTAACACTCAATTTGAAGCGTTTCATAACAAACACAAATACCGTCTTTGGTGTTGGTGAGTAGGTTTATTATTCACTAGTTTGCCTCAATGTTAGTGTGGAAATGGAATGGCCTATTGAATGTGAATAGGTTCAGACTAAATCATGAGCTGCTCACTCAAATCGTTATCTTGCCTATCCTTGCGTCTTCACTCTTTTCTCTCCGCTTCATTCACTTCTTCAAAAGCATTTTAGGTTATATTTTTTTATGTAAGGTTGACAGATTTTGTTGAATAGATCATAGATATGTATTTTATATGTTGATTTGTTAACATCGACCCCCTCTGTGGTCTAGTAGTCAGAGTTCCTGGCTACATATCCAGAACTTTACTCTGATACAGTTAGTTTGTCTGTAATGGGGTCAAGACCAGCCTCGTTAAGACATATGATAAGCTATTTGAAAAAAGAGGTAGCGGTCTCTGGTCTAGAAAACTGAGATTAACAGCCATTGGTATTGTGCTGAACCTGTTTCTGCATATGTTAGCACTATCGCTAATGGCAGCGACCATTCGGTCGGTATAGATCGCTTGCAGGCTTTCACCATTTTTTCTTCACATTTTGATTAAAGACATGCATTTCAATTTTCCTAGAAAAAGCCTCTTATCCAACAACTTGAAAAGGTTATTTCGCTACTTTCACACATCCATACTTCAGGTCATGTAATCTGCAGCTGTCACTTTTGATCAGGGTTGAAAAAAATCCTGGTTAATAAAACAAGCATTGGGTTTTATCGAGTTTTTTGTGTGTTTTATTCCATTTATTATGTATGGTAACTGGTCTAAGTAAGAAAGCAAAATATAGTAATTATTCAGGATTAAGTGAAAGATATTTGAATCTATTTAGCAAGGAAATAAGACATATTAAAGAAAACCAATAATGCAAAAAATAGACCAGTTTATTTAAATGATTGCCAGCATATTTTTTTTGTGAGAGAAATAGTATATAGGGACCTAACTTGGTATATTACATACAATTTATATATTTTTTAAGAATTACATACAATAGATTGTCAGCAAAACTCTTCTTAAGAAAATGTTTTATTTTATCATGCTAGTAAAAGCGCTTCTACTCAGATTAGAAGATAATATCTTGAGTTTAAATTGTAGGTGCATTTTATTTAAAGTATTCACTAACATTTGTTTAATCTGGACTTAGTCTAAGTTTGTTTGATTCAAATTTTAATCCAATAGTTATATATTTATTTGAAGTAATTTATCATATTTTATATCATCAAAATAGAAAAAATTTGTACTATTTTCAAAAATAAATTTCACAATTGCTTTATATGCAAAATAAAAATATCTCTTATTAAAACCCAGATCTGTTATTTGGAGTGGGTAAAATCCTAATCCTAATTTTAATAGATTGTATTAATACTAGGGACGGGACTCTGAATTACTTGAGGATATTAGATATTCGAAGATTCAACAAAACAAGATCTGGTAAAATAATAACAAATTTCAAAATTTGAATTGAATCTATTTTAGTTAGACTTATAACACATCTTATTGGTGGTTCAGCACCATCATAATTATAGAAAAAACTTAACCAGACCCCAGACCATTAGTTTAACATTTAACTGAATATATGAATTTTTAATGCTTGTCAACATTTAGTTGCTGTTTTATATTATTCTGTTGTATTGCGATTTCCTCTATTGTTATTAATTTTTTCCAAGATTAGAATTTGAATTCAAGATTCGGAATTGTAAGTTTTATGAGATCTTGCACACAATTATTAATGTACACAAATGTTTGAACTCTTTTTATTAAATAATATAAAAATAGTTGGTATTTGAACTAGTTAAGCTATCAGAACTAAGCTTATTTAATTTTGTGACCATAATTTGTTTTTATAACAATATTATTCTTTTAGTATATGAAGTGGCATAGGTGATTATTTTATCTGCTTAGTTTAATAACAATAATCAAAATAGACAAACTGGAAATCTCTTTTTTTATTATTATTATTAAAAAAACTCCAACTAAAACTTGCATACAGTACCCAATAGCCCTATGGCCCTTAGCTAGGGCAGTTGCATGTCTGCCGACAGAGCTAAGGGTCCTCGATTCCTGGCATGGCTGAAAATTTAATCATTGGTGGAATGTGGGTTTCCAATTTCACAGTGAAGAACTAACAAATGGTGGATGTATGTTGATATAAACAGTCAGAAACCTCATCTGAATATTTTTATGTTTTCCACTTTGCTTTAGCTGAAGACTGTGAGCCTCCTAGCAGCCCAGATGTTGTGCCGATTGCTGTAGGCTGTGCTCTAGTAGCCTTGGTGGCCATTGTACTGGTGGCATACCTGATAGGCAGACGCCGATCTCAAGCGCGCGGTTATATTAGCATGTGAGTTCTCACATAGACAGGTGGACCATAGATCTGGCATTACTCTCTAAACTTATCTTTGAAAATATTATTTCTCTTAGTTATAAACAAGGTTGCCTCTACCTGCTTCATTGTATTTAGATGTCTCAAACATTTCCTTTAGCATTCGTCAAACTAGAATATCATGACAAACCGTGTGCATTGTTGCTATTCCTATCAAAACCGTTCCTGCAAGCAAAATGTCTTTAACCATGTGTGAGCTAAATTATATTTTAATATATAGGGATTGATAAAAAACGAAAGAAAAAAAAGATGCATTAATTAATGTGAAAAGTGAGTGATGAAAGCCCACC
>JBCFYV010004153.1:0-21956 GCA_039000515.1 Timema cristinae | reverse complement strand
GCACCAGTGAATCGGTTTTCCTATTATAGGGGCTGTGGTTGACTTTGTTTCATCAATTCTGATTTAATTCTGCAATCTTGGTTGTACTAATTTTTCCAAGTTTTAATACTTTGTATCTGAATTTTTCTTGTTTTTGTTTTCAATGAATCTGTTTATTGTGAATGTGTGTTTTATATAGCTTATTATATAAAATGTGTGAGATTAAATGAAGCATTATTCGAGGTTATTGATTTATTTTGTACAATTTTCCTAGATACCCAGTAGGGTGTAGTCAAGTGTATGAGGGCAGTGAGGGGATATGTGTATGTGTGTGTGTGCATGCATAGGATCCTCAGGGCAGGTAGGGGAAATGAAGGGTGGGGGAAGTATGTTGGAGGATGCGCGCGCACTCCTCTCTCTCTCTCTCTCCTTATACATGCATACAAGCTACAGGGCAGAGGTAGGGTGGGGGGTGGAGGATGGGGATGGTCCTGTGAGTCGACAGGGGAGGCGGTGCCGGGGGGTGGGTTGTATGATTGGCCCAGCTCTCCAGAAGGGGCGGGGGAGCCTCTCGAGTACGATCTTGAAAAAAGGGTAACCTTTAATCTCAACGTAACATTTTCAAATTTTCCCCCGTAGGTATGTGACACACATGATGGATTTCTTCCTCAGTCTTGGCTCGCCCTCTCAAATACAAACTTGAAAAAAGGGCGACCGTTCTTCTCTGCGTGACATTTCCAAGTTTTCTCTCCCCTCGTTAGAAAAGTTTAAGGGAGGGGATATGTGACACATGATAGATTTCTTCCTCAGCCTCAGCTCGCACCCTCAAACTCACTAGCTGTGAGAGGTCTCGAACTTCAGATGTTCACATCTGTTTTGCTTTCATCCGTGAGGGGGAGCTTTCGAACTTGTCAGTGATTCATTTTAGAACGTAAGTGGACTGTGGGAATTTTAAAAAGAATATCTTCGAGAGAGAACTTAAGAAATAGTTTAATCATGTTGGTAAATGAGTCTCCTGACGGGAGGTTTTAGAACACGGGGACGAGAAAAAATCTTTTTCTGTGAACTATGAACTTTAGACTCCCACGCTCTGTAGTGGGCGTGGCTAAGAGTCCCTCCTTCTCTCCACTCATCCTGCAGCTTGGAATCCCTTCTCGCCACACCTCCTGTAGAGGGGGTGGTTTGAAATCCTCACTTCTTCCTATATATTGAGTTAACCCTTTTAGATGAAATCATTAGCTACCATCTACATTCTAAAGATTAACAATGTCTAGTGAATACGTAGCACTTCTTTTGAGTACAATCGGTTCGAGTGAGATTGTAACAAGGAAGTTAACAAATTTAGAGATTGGTCGCGGATATCATGTAACGAGTATAAAAGCGTTAGCTACGTGCTACGGACGTCGAGTTCTCACACTGCTGGAGGGCAAATATAATGTTTGGTTGCCTAATTGGTTCTCATTACTCAGCGACGAGCAGCTGGAAGACATTTCCAAAGCGGGTTTATTGCTTGTATACAAAGGCATCTCCAAGCAAAGCAAAACGGCCATCTTAAGCTTTGAAGGTAAGTGTGCATTCAAATTTGTGTGTGTATATCATTCTATCTGTCTTATATCGTTTACCGTCCATTATATTCAAAATTCGTATAAGAATTAAATGTAAAAAATTAATCGTTCATTAGTTAAGATATTAGTTTCAATGTTTATATATTATAAATATCTTTTTTCGCTCGGAACATGTAGGGTAAGGTGGTGGACTTCTACGCTAACGATCCAGGTTCAACCCTCGCATTCTACCTGTCTTATATCGTTTACCGTCCATTATATTCAAAATTCTTATAAGAATTATTATTTGGAAACTTCGGATAAAACTTTTTTTTTTTATTAATTCGAACATATTAATTTTCTCGTATTAATATTTATTGGAAGATGATGTGTTTGTTTTTGACTGCTAAGGTCGTGGAGAACAAGGTTCAAATCTCGGTCAGGATGAACGGGGGGTGGTTTTACCGCTCTCCCTCTACGCAAATGTGGGTTCACTTCCTCTAATTCAACCTTCCCAATTCATAATCCATTAGCGTAACTAGTAATTAAAGCGAATAACCCGAACGGGTAGTAAGACGTAGTGCTCAAAAAATATTATTTAGTAGCGAGCAAGTTTAGATTTAAATCCTTTCAGATTTGAACATATTTTTTCAGTACTTTGTTCACATAATCTATCAATTTAATATCTTGTCACAGAATGAGAAACCATGCTTCACATTCACGGGCAGAATAAGTGTTGTATACACTCCGTTTTTTATTCTTTCTGTCGAACTTTATAATTATTTTAAAGTGCATTAATCGAATATATGAAACTTTCAACTTCTTCAAAACACGTATGTTGTTGTTGATCTCTATGAATCCAGTAACTTAAAAGAAAATGACCAAAAGTATTAACTAATTATGAGTAACTCATATTTGTTTGATTCTCTCGTAATTAATAAAATTTTAAAAATGCGGTATGGGAAAACATTTTTTTACCTTTGACCTAGTAAATAATAAAGCCATATTTGGGATGGTAAGGCTATGAATACTGATTAAGGGTACAGAGAGTATTTACACTCTCGTCACGCATAAATGATGGTACATTTGTTATGAATAGTACCCTACTCGCCCTTGCCCTTTTAGCCTATTTAAATGCATTTATCCTGGATTAATAGTAAAAAACGATGTGGTAAAAAAGGAATGTATATCTCGTATGGGATGGTATGGGCATGAATACTGGTTAAGGGTACAGAGAGTATTTACACTCTCATCACGCACAAATGATGGTACACTTGTTATGAATAGTACTCTAATCACCCATACCCTTTTAGCCTATTTAAATGCGTATATCCTGGAATAATAGTAAAACAATGTGGTAAAAAAAGGAATATCTCGTAATTAATAAAATTTAAAATACAGGATGAGAAAACATTTTTATATTTGGGATGGTATGGGTATGAATACTGGTTAAGGGTACAGAGAGTATTTACACTCTCATCACGCACAAATGATGGTACATTTGTTATGAATAATACCCTACTCGCCTTTACCCTTTTAGCCTATTTATAAACAAGTGATATAACTCTTTATAGATGTAAAGAATACAAAAGAAAAAGTAATAATCGTTAATTCTTTTTATTTAAAAAAGTTTGTTACATTCCTAAGAAAAAGAATAAACTTATACAGTAATAATTGTTAAAAAGTTTGCCTTATTATTAGACATATACAAAGAAAAAAGTATTATAAAGAATAAAAAAAAAGTAATAATCGTTACATTATTAAACTCATACAAAGAGTAAACCTATACAGTAATAATCGCTAAAAAGTTTACCTTATTATTAGACTTATACAAAGAAAAAAAGTAATGACTAAAGAATAAATTAAATAATATTTAATACATTGCAAGTAGCTGTGAAAAAGTTTTTTTAGATTAAAAAATTATTCCTATACTTAAAAGTGCTCACTAAACTCATCTCGCAGCTTCTTCTTCGTAGGCCCCTCGTTCGCTTCCTCAGAAGTTTTATTCTTCTTTCCAAGCGTACGTTTAGAAGCGTCAGTAGTTTTCATCTTCCGTCTGACCGTGTCAACCTCGTCTTGATCACAGAAGCACGATAACTTATTGAAATCAATGTACTCTTTATACTCGTTTATCAAGGCTATCATATGAAGCAATGCTGGAATAACCGAACTCGTATCGTTCCACATCGCACTCTTGGTCAAATCACAAAAGTTTTGTCCGTCAAACTTAAAATTCTTAAACCATTCGTGGAGCCGTCGGACATTTTTTTTTCTGTGATGCAGGTACCGGAACACTCGTTTAAAGCTTACTCAGAGATCACCTAGTTTGTACTTGTCACTATCAGCGTTGATGATACTCTGTAGCCAACTCATCTTCCCAGTTCTTTAATATAGATTGATACTCGTGATGTGTACTGAACTTCCCCCCCTGCTCACCGTACCAATCTACATACCTCCTATTCGACGCGGGGAGGTTGTCGATCTTGAACAATGATCTCTCATTTATGATGTCATCTTGCTAACGTCACTGCTTGAAGGGTTATAGCGGACCAGTCTATCGTGTATGATTAGACAAAACGCCTTGGTATTTACTGGGATATTTTCCTCCGTCTCGAACGTTATACGACACGTCACCATACCGTCCTTGAAAGTATCTTCCTGTCGTCTAGCATCGAACACGACGATGGGTGCGTGAGACTTGAAATGAGAAGGGTCAAGTAAAGGTAAAGAGGCGCTCGTTCCGTAGTACGAAGTCTGGAAATTAGCGTAGTCTTCGTATAATTTCGAGAAGGAAACTTGTCTAAAGTCCAAGTTCATATCCTCATAAGGGTACATGATAGAATTTAGATAGAGTTTAGCATTATGTAAATTACAATGATCGAAAATACTTCTATCTGCAGCCGTCGTATTGTTCCGCCCGGTCTGAAGAGCGAAAACAACGTAACGAGGTTTTTCCAGCAAAGTTGACGTTTTCACGGTCCAATCATGCTGATTAGAGGTAGGTACGTTAGGGTACTCGTACAATTCCCAAGTACGAAAAGGTAGCTCGATGATCCTCCCACTCTTGATGAAATTAAGCAGGTTGAGACGATTGATATCGTCAGTCTTTATATGCGGTACAAGCCAGGATATTTTACTTAACTCGATCCTAGAGGGTGTCTCCAAGGAAGGAGGAGGTTCTCTTTGTAAAGCGTTGTTGTCGCCGGTCGAACGAACAAGCACCAGCTCTTGTTTCGCATTGATCAGTATTCGGGAATAGTCTTCAACGAATCCTAGTATGAGACGTAAAGGGATGCATACGTCAAAGATGCCTGTTTTTGCTTGCACGTGAACTCCTTCAAACCTCCAACCAGCGTTTGAAAGATGAGTCTGCCCGCAATTCCTTATAGATAGATAGTTTTTAAGCTGAGTCGAAATGCCTACATCTCTCGATTGATCAATCTCTACCCCGTTGATCTCATAGGCGATTCTTGAGAATAGATGCAGTATTCCGTTATTAACAATCCTCGAAGTACTTCCAGGTTCTCCGTATTCAAAAGTAGTCGCCCTTTGATATATAGTAGAGAACGGTGAGGTAACGTGCACAACCCTTCTTGCTGGATAGATATCCTAAGCTCGTTCCCGTTAGCTAAAGGACTGGGAATATACGAGGCGTAGGAATGATACTGGAAACTGGTCAAGGCCGTATCGAAAGCGGAAGACTCCCCAATGTTCAGAATATCCGCAGCGTCATCCACGAATTTCGTAACGAGTAACTTAGACGTCTTAAATAGAGTTTATTTGCAGGTGTTAACACCGTCCGTGTATCACCGTCCTTCTCTCAATGTTTCGAGGAAGACTTCGTCGTCTCATTTTATCTAGTACGAGTCCCATCTCCACCAACTCGTTTCAAATGCAGACGTAGCGATATCGTCTCGTCTCTAAAGTTGATGATATCTCCTCGTTCGTCGATAAGTCGTACCGCGATGGACTCTATTACTCGTTTCGTTACCGGAAGGTAAATGATATTGTTAGGCGCTTCCACTATCTTATAGCCCAGCGGGACGGTCATGCTGAACTCGTGCAAGGTATGACTCGGTTCTCCGTTGACGTAAGCCCCGCTAGTGAGACTACATTCTACGTGGATCACATTTGCGTGAAGAATATTCACGGTATTGGTAGATATGTGCGTCTTCCCTGCAGGAAGTATGACCGAGTCGAACCCTAGCAAGGATGCAAACGTGCCAGGTCGGGTAAAGTCGATAGGTTTATTGCAAGTTATATAACTCTTTAAAGTGCTAAGGTCACCGATAATTGAGATCTTTACGTTACTCGGGACTTCTCTTCGCAAGAATCGATCCAACGTCTCAAGTTCATTGGTGCCCGGAGGGACGGTATACTCTTTACCATCGCAATAAAATTTATTATTACGATCGTCGATGTTCGGTATGGAATTGAACGTGGCCAGATTGATCAGTCCGATGAACCATTCTTCTTCACGATTCTCCTCTCCGAGCAGGATATTCGGGAAGTAGTTCTCTGTCAGATTCGAACTCTGACCCGTCAGTGTAAGCGTCATAGACATATTTACTAATATCGAACGTCAACGCGAGTATTTAAGGAAAGCTAAACAAAGATGACCGCATAAAACGGTCCCGTACTCTTGATACTGAGTATGATTATAGGTGATAGGTATTCCTCCGAGATATTGAACAAGTTCGAGCGGCGGTCTTAGATCACCGAAACTATTGAAGTAATCCGCCTGCCCGCCGTTTTTCTTATACGCCACCCAATGCGTACCCTTACCGCTATCATTATCAAGATTGATGATGGCGCTCTCTATCTTCCAAGGAGGACCGCTAGGTAAAGCATCTATCGCAAATACTCCTCTAAAGAAGGGTATTTTTAACTCGTCAGCGTACTTGCGCAGATCCGTTTCAGTAAGGGCACGTTTAGGTAGTCATTTTCTTTTCGGGTAAGGCTGTAGATACATCCCTTTCTCCATGGCGATAGCTTCGAGCGTACGATTATGTCTCTGAGCCTCGTTCAATTGTTTCGTATTCACCTTCGCACTTTGTACCGCCTTCGTGATTCCCTCGGCCCTTCCGGCGACGGCTCCAAGCGCTGCGATCAAAGGTAGTGTAGGTAGAATTCCACCCTTCTTCTTAAGGCGCCTAGTAGTAGTAGTAGCTCGCCGTTGACGACGTTGAGTTTTCTTCTTCTTCTTTAGACCAGAACCCATCTTGACTTTAGATTTAATCGCGTTGGTGACCGCCCACGCAGCGGCTCTCTCGCCCAACTTCGAGTCAGGCGCGAGTAATCTTTTCCACGATTTCTCGATAAGTTCACGATCTGCAGTATGACGTCCTGCAAGATCTTTCACCTTGGAGTAGGCGATATCGTGTTCTTTACTGTATCGGTCTAACTCGTTTATTCCGGGATCACCTTGTTTCAATCTTTTTCCAACTTTGTCCCCGGTCCGCAGTACTGGTATCCAGGTATATGCGCCTCAAAGGTAGATTATTGATTATCTTATCTAACAATCTGTGACCGAGTCACAACATGGAAAGAAAAAGATTGTTTGGACTCACCAACTCTGCCTTCATTTGGCTGTTCTACGAGGACACTCACAAACACATCTTCTCACCACCCAGATTGTTTTAAACTGAGGCGTGTAGCCGTCAGCGAAGCCACACCTACACCCTTCCCCACCCCAAGAAAGAATAAATAAAAGGCGATTTACATTTGTGGACCCATGCGCGCCTAGTGACAGTACTCTGGAGTTAACGGCGGGTCTAGTGGCGCGAGATTTGAAATCTCGCCCTGAACACCCGAGATTCTTCTAGAACAGTGCTCTCCCCTTCCCCCTTTCTCCTACCTTGCTTCCCGTGCTCATGAGAACACGTGACGCTACCTTGGTTGTATATAATGGCAGGACTCTAGTGCCATGACACACATTTCTCCGCATTCTATAGGTGAGGCACTTGGTGTCAACTTTAGATTTAATTTACTTTTATCAAAATTCTGTTTTGAGTAACGATGAATTCTAAATTACGTTTTGGTCGATATTTATTTACAATTTAACTTATTTAATTATATATTGGAAATGCGACTTTTTGTAGAGATCATGGCAGCGCATTTTAAATCTAGGGATATTACTATTCTGGTTGATGTATCTCATCCGCTTCACGGATTGTTTTGGGGCTATTTACTCCGCCATGTTTGATGTGCGGGATGTTTAAATATATATCGTACCATTTGAGTATTTGAGTAAAATCATATTGAACGATCATTGTTACTGT
Source organism: Timema cristinae (assembly GCA_039000515.1). Taxonomy (NCBI): domain Eukaryota; kingdom Metazoa; phylum Arthropoda; class Insecta; order Phasmatodea; family Timematidae; genus Timema; species Timema cristinae. The sequence continues at coordinate 14,152 of JBCFYV010004153.1, read as the reverse complement.
CATTATTGGGGGATTGAATTTGCATTGATCCAAACTTTGTTAGTTAAATCCGGGGTCGCGAGCCCACGCTCTTAGGGTATTAGCATTGTTAATTGCCAGGTTATTCAATTATAATGATGCAACTGTATAATGGATCTAGGTTTCAATATTTGAGCTTTAGAATAGCTGTGATAGTAACCTTTTTTGGGAACTCTCTCTTTTCATAAGTTATTGGGGAGTCGCCAATGGCGAATAGTCAATGCCTAGTGTTTATTGTTATTAAAGAGGGTTATTGTTCCTATATTCAATATTTATTATTATACTCTACGAAATTGTATGGAGGTCAATTTAAATGTTTGTTTATACTGTGGGTACCTACGGCGGCCATCTCATTGCTTGGGGTCGAGCCCCATATCTATGTTTGTATATGAGTTGTAATGGCCTAGTTTACCTACATCTAACTCCGGGCTTGTCCCACTCTTTTCCCATCGAGTATTGTTATTGTTATTATTGAATATAAATAAACTCTCTTGTGACCAACAGGACTTTTATTTGGTATAAAAATAAAATGGGGGGTTACAAATCCTCCTCCTCTTCTTCGTCTCATGACACGTACTGATTCGTATTTATATAGGTTCGCGCATTATATAGATGAACTATTCAACATGCGGCTCGAGAAACAGACAGACTCTTTAACTGTACACAACAACTATCACGATAAGGGTGGAGCTTTACCTCAGAGACACGGTACGTTGTTACCTGATAATATCCGCTGCATCATCTACGGACCTTCGAATTGCGCTAAAACCAACGCCCTGATCAGTCTATTGGAGGAACCTGACGGTCTACGCTTCAAAAACGTGTACGTTTACTCTAAATCATTGTACCAGCCAAAGTATCAACGTTTATCGAAGGTTCTCTCGCTCGTCGAAGGTATGGGCTATTTTCCGTATTCCGACAACGGGGAAATTATCCCTCCGTCCTAGGCCGAACCCGACTCTGTATTCATTTTCGACGACGTCGCTTGCGATAAACAGTTTAATATACAGGCTTATTTCAGTATGGGCAGACATAAGGCTATAGACTGTTTCTATCTCTGTGAGACGTACTCGCGCATTCCGAAACAGATGTTGAGAGATAACGCAAATCTTCTCATCCTATTCAGGATGGACGATACGAATCTGAGACACGTCTACGACAATCACGTGAACACGGTTATGACGTTCCAAAAATTTAAGGAGGTGTGCTCACTGTGTTGGAAAAAAAACAAGTACGGTTTTCTGGTGTTGAGCAAAGATCATGAGATTGATAAAGGACGATATCACTACGGGTTTGATACCTTTATCTTGCACGATTGATATGAACGTATATTCAGTACGCGATAAGACATCTTGTTGTCCATAACTAAATTCGGCCATAGTCTCCACAAATATAGATCTCTCGTCAGACGGAAGGAAATCTGACTCTAAACTCTCAAGGCTATTACTACGCTAGATCGAAGAGGATCGTCAACGTCGAGACGCCCATCGCATCTAAGGATGTCTGTAACAGGTCTTACGTCGATAGGATGGATGCGAGACATAGTAATGAGTAGATTGTCGCTCTCAACGCTGCCTAGGACGTCATCAAAGGACAGATGGAATCGTTGACCGAGGATTTGGAGAACGATCGAATAAAATACGCCGACTCTGAGAAGAGTAATCGTCAAGGGATGGTAGAGGTGCGAAAACTGTCTCATCATCATGAAGATCGTTTCAATGAAAATAAAACGACGCTTAATGATTTAGGTTCAAAGCTGCTAAGCCTAGAGGAAACTTTCGTGATACAACGAACCATTTACAACGATTTGATAGCGAGAGGTATACTATACGTAAAGGGGACAGATACCGAACGGCTTTACTATACAGGTGGCTTAGTTTTGCGAAAGATAGGTATGCCCTAATTACCTTCAGATGCTGTGCCCAAAGCTTATGCAGACTCTACGGTTAATCGTAGTTTCATCTACATCTACTTGAATTCGAAACCTATGAGGAAGGATGCGAGACATTTCAAATTGACTCTAACGGGTGAACGCGGTTATAAGTTCAAGAGGGCGGGGATCGTTTCAACGTTGGTCATGAACTTGAAAGATATTATTTGCTTGTTGAATCTTAAAATAATCGACGATCCGACTTTCGAGGTGTCCAAAGATGACTCTATATCTTTCATGGTAGTAAAACGCTCGACGACGTCTCAGATTTTACACGTCGAATTAGGTTTTACTTATGTTTAGATATAATGAACCGTTTCTTCGTCGTAAGAGACATTCGCACCTCACATCATGTCGACGAAGGTTACGGAGGATATCATAAAAGCGAGTAAGATTATTAAACGAAAGTATAAGCAAACTACGTGATGCCCGACACGAGTCCGAGCACGTCGCGAATGAAACGTTCAAACCTATCACGGATCCTCTAAACAAGATGGCGAAGGCGCTCGCCGAACTCGAAACCGAGGAGGCGGAAGCCACACCTGAGAGTTTGCAAAACAACCATCTATTGGATACTTATCTTTATTAATCTCACGCGCATTCCGATAAGACCTACGGGTCCGTCATGAAGGTGACTCTACCAAGCTCGGAGACACTCGTATCGTATTCAACGGGAGAGACGGTACAATACTTATTAACAATATGACGGTGCCGTATACTCGCGGGCTATTAGAATTACTCTTCAGAAGAGCACCCGCTCATTATACTAAGGACGATCTGAAAGTATACAAATCTATGCTCGAAGAAACGAACGCGCATCGGTTGAGAAACGAGCCGTACGCTCGTATCAAGATGCGAGCGGGATCAAAGTATTCGTTAATCATCAAACCTATGTTTGAGGAGGAGCTTGAGGGAGAGGGTTTATAGAAGATGGAGACAGGGAGAGGGGTCGATTATACCTATTGGGACGATCCTAACGAATTGGTCGATCGATTACGACTCTTGCACGCATATACCGAGGACGGTCATTCCGCTCACGAGAACGAGATCGTTTCTATCATTGAGGAATTACGCGAGGCCGGAATCATCGTATAAAGACATTCATCTCTTTGGTATTTTATCACAATCATGTCCACCGTCTAGTGGGAGATTGCGCGCGAACTTCATCGTCCTGCAAGACGGCGATTTCCTCGAATACATTTTAGCGTACGAGGCTTGAAAGAGCTCCTTTAAGCTGATATGGTGGAGATGATACCCTGCTCAGGATCGAATAAGGGGTTCAAGTACCTTCTCACCGTCATCGACGTGTATTCCAAGAGGGCTTGGGCCGCACCTGTCAAGACTAAGACGGGTAAGAATGTCAGCGCCGCAATGGCTCTCTTCCTCGACAAGGTGACCGGCAAAGGTTTACCTCCCATACGTCATCTCTAAACGGATAATGGGACAAAGTTTTACAACGTGGAATTCAAAACACTCATGAAGAGAAAGAGGATCAATCATTATTCTACATACAGCAACGTCAAGGCTAGCGTCGTGGAATGATTTAATCATACTCTCAATAACATTATGCGGAGGAGGTTCACGGCTAAAGATCCTATCGATGGATCGATATGATCGTTTCCTTACTGAACGAATACAACCGTACGGTACACTCGACCATAAAGATGAGACCTATAGACGTCAAGGACGATATACTTTTACATACCGTCTATAAACGTCTCAAGATCTCGGATTCCACGTCGAACATATTTAAAGTGGGTGATATAGTTCGTATCAGCAAGTATAAGGACGTTTTTGAAAAGGGTTATACCCCGAACTGGTTGACCGAACTGTTTAAAATACGTAACGTCGTCGAGATTAATCCCAGGACCTTCCTACTCGAAGATATGAAAGGTAATCCTATCACAGAAGGTTTCTACGGTAAGGAGCTTAGAAAGACTTCGTATCCGGATGTTTACCTTGTAGAGAAGATAGTCAGACGTTCCGGAAATAGAGTATACGTTAAATGGATAGGGTTCGACTCGTCACACAATTCGTGGATCGATGCGAAGGATATAGTGTAGTAGGAGGGGGAGGGAGGGCGCGTTCCTTTCCATCCCGAACATATAAAGCGACCGCGAGGTAGGGAGACGTATCTCATTCGATATGTTTAGGCAGTTTGGTTACCGTCTGGATGACAAGAGCGATATTAAGATCTCGAACCGCGGCTTAGAATACTACATCGCGAGGGCCGACAAGGGTTACAGTGAATGCTGCGATTCTCCCGTGCACTGGCTCGGATGCCATAATCCCGGAATGTGGGAATCGAGTCAGTCCGTCGAACGCTGTTCTACATCTTGCCCCGTCTACAATCTCAAGGAAGGAGACGAGCCTCAAATTCTCCAGCAGGAGGAAAACGCTTTGTGGTCCGAGTTGGATCGAATCGAGCGCGAGGAGCTCGATCGGTTCATGTGCATCTCAGAACTTCAAAAGTATCGAACCTACACGTTCATCGTTTAGAAGGGGATGAAGAGGTCAGCGAGGAGGAGGACGAACCGAACATCATAACGCTAGAATATGTGGGCAGAGTGCATCTTCCGGGCAAAACTTTGGTGCGAGGTACAGGAGTCGCTTTAACGCTTCACAGAGAGAACTGATATATCTAGGTGAAGACAAGTACGAACTATTCAAGTGGTGAAACGCTCGCCTGTGCATGTGTGCACGCGCGCGCGCGTTCTATTACTTATGTACGTGTTTACCCATGACTGAAAAAACTATATGTAAGACTTTAGAGAAAGAGATTTTTGTATCGAACGTTCTATGACGTATGTACGTGTTTAACCAAGATTGAAAATCTATTTGTAAGGGGGAAGAGATTTTTTGTATGCATCGAATGAAAGACTCTATTTTTTTTCGAGAGAGAAAGAATTTAATCTTTGTACCGAATATATATATGTGTGTGTATGTATTATCATTATCTTAAGAATATACTCGCTAAATAAAAATCTGTACTATTTATTTAAGGCCATGATCCTATTAAGAGAGAGAGAGAAAGAAAGAGACATTACATAGAAATAAAAGAGAATCCACTTAAGGCTATATTCTGAGAGGTAACAATACGAATCTTTTTTAGACTATGTTCTGAGTAAAAAGGGTCTTTTATAATAGGGAAGATATGTATGGTTCATTCATAGCAAAAAGATCATTTGTAATAAGGAAGATATGTATGTTTCCAGGAGCTTATAAAATGTCTTTGCAGGGAACCGAGGATTGAAGTTCGGACCTAGAGGGAGGAACTCACACGCCTCCGTACCTAGAGCGGCTCCCCCCGCCCCCTTGGAGAGCTGGGCCAATCATACAACCCACCCTCCCCGCGCACCGCCTTCCCTGTAGACTCACAGGACCATCCCCATCCTCCACCGTCACCCTACCTCTGCCCTGTAGCTTGTATGCATGTATAAGAAGAGAGAGAGAGAGGAGGGTGCGCGCGTCCTCCAACATACTTCCCCCACCCTTCATTTCCCCTACCTGCCCTGAGGATCTTTAGCATGTATAAGGCGCTAGAGGGGAAGGGAGGGGAGGGGAGGGGTACACACACATACACATTTCCCATCACTGCCCTCATACACTTTACTACACCCTACTATACCCATAACAATTGTTAACTCGAATATTGGATATTTCAATTTTTTACTTAGATATCCCTTGAACTTTGAATTTAATAAGTTCTACTGTATTTATATTTTCTAAAAAATTCCCTTTACTAGAATCCTACTGTACTTTAAAAAACTAGTTAAAATAATAATCAATTTGCATAATTGTCCTCTTTTTGTTCCCTAGATGTGCGCGGTGCCATTCGTTCGGTCTGAAGCGGGCTCAGGGATCTACTGACCCTGTGGGATCCGGCTATGGTTGCCAGCACGTCTGCTAGCGTGCACTTGGGTATGGTCGGCGGAGAGTCGGTGGAAGGAGCCGCCAATTGCGCGGAGAAGATGAGGCGACCATCGTATACGGTGACACCTTTCCCCCATCGGCGGCACTACGCAGTCAGACGGAAATATGGAGTTGTGGTTCCAAGGTAACAAAATATACTATAGTTTTATTGAAAAAAAACAACCCCAGCAACCTATACACGAATATCTAGCTTTGAATCTAAGATATAAGGAGGACTGGAAAGGAACGAGAGTTATAGTGTTACAGTTTATATTGTGAGATAGTTGATATTTATAGCCCCGTGATTGAGCGCCGATTAAAACGTTATTGAAATTATTACCCCGCGATTGGGTGGCAATTAAAACGTTATTGAAGTATATTTTGAGATAATTGGTATTTATAGCTCCGTGATCGAGCGCCATTTATCATAGTTCAGTTTTTTTCTATGATGTTGACATGAGCGTGCCTTACTGCGCACTCACGCGTTTATACGATCTAATTACTTTTTATTTTTATTTTAATAAAATAAATAAGACTTCTTGTGTTTCAAACGATTTATTAAGATGATTTCATCCTCTGTACTGAAGATATAATTTTAGATGATACAGTTTAGTTTTACTAGAGATTATTTTTCTGTGACATTACACGTTTCGTGTTTTAAGTACCGTGTGCGATGTAGATTTATGTTACTACTATATATTCATACACACAAGAGGCTTATATATGACCTACCTCTTGCCTCTTGGATCTCTTGGCACCAGTATAGAACCAACTAATATAAAGAGTCGGTGCGACAGGTGTTGTGAAGGCTAGCTTCCTATTGGGTAGAGGGAGCTAGTGTCACTTGCTTTTTTGATAATCACTATGGAGTTGATTTTTGAAAGAAAAAATAAGTCTTATGGTGTAATCTATTGACATTAATTCTTAAAAGCACGTGATTCTCCATGGATATTTTATATACATTACTTTAAAGAAAAATGTACTTCAGCCATTACTTTTTTTTAATATATGAGAAGGGTCCAAATCAGTATCATTACAGAGTTAAATATTGCTGTTCTTATTACAAGGGCTGTGGAGTCGGTACGTCAAGCCTGTGACTCCAACACACAAGGCCTATATTTTTCCGACTTCAACTCCTTCAGAAATAGATAATGTATATTATTTGTGAATCAATGATAAGGCAGGACGTACACATGCTGACACAAAACGTTTCAAAACACTGTGAAATGAAACATTTTTATGTCGTTGTGTTTCATCATGTGTCATTACGCTTTGACCACAGGTTTTCAAATAAATCACTAGAGATGGGCGATATTTCCCTGACGGTGATTTTTTTCAACGTTACTCCTTGATCACCATCACTACCAGTGACTGAATTTCAAAAGTATCAGTGATTGAGATATCGGTGATCGGTGTTGAATGATACTCTCACCAGGTGGTGACAGCTGAGAATTACATTATGAAAGCTCCAACCGTGACTGCAATGTTGCCAACTGTACAATCTGGATACCACTTTTGATATAACTTCACCACCTGTATAATCCAATTTTAGGATATTTTAAAAAAGTAATATCTTGTGACCCAGCTATAAAGTACCAAATTTTACACCAATTATTATTTTTTATGAAAATCTGTGGGTTTATCAATAAAATGTCAGAAAGTAGTATCCTACCGGTAAAAAATAATCCATTTCAGGTTCATGTACTATCGCAAAAGACGATATAGTTGGCAACACTGCGTGACTGACAAAATATCAATTGGCATCTGGCGATATGGGAACCACAAGTGCGGGCAGTAGCGGTCAATGTCCTTAATTCTAATGTTTCAATAAACATTCGAGTCCGGGGTTCAATTCTCGGTCCTAGCAGAGATTTATCTGTTTTCCAAACCCTTCCTTCACCTCTGAAAAACGTATTAATTACAACTTGTGAATGTGTGGAATGCCAGGCCTCCACCGTAGTTTGGATCCCATGTTAAACTGTAGGTCCTCCATCTCACAATCTCTCTACCATTACACATTAGCGTAAGTGCGTATAACCCGAATGGGTATTAAGATGCGGTGCTAATATTAATAATGATGATAATAATAATAATAATAATAATAATAATAATAGCTATTTTGAATTAATTCCAATACGATAACGAATCCAAGCCACAGAACTTACATATGATTGCTCAAAGGTGTATGGTGTACTTGTGCTTTCTCCTACTTGACCAACAAATCCCAGGAAATTATATCTAACACTTCATCAGTATCAATATCGTCAGCATAGACGCCGCCATATTAGTACAAACTGAAATGTTTTGTTTCATTATGTTTTTGTTTTATCATGTTTTATTTGAAAAAAAAAATTGAAACATGTTTTGTGTCGTGGTTTCAAGATGTTTTGTTTCATCATGTTTCGAAACGTTTTGTGTCAGCATGTGTGTGCGCCTGTCTAATACATTAAGCAAGTTTGAAACTTTACATGACCAATAATTTTATCTTATAGAGAGTGATAGCCGAAAATTTTATTTTAACATGAGAACCTCCTCGGTCCCGGCACAAATTTATCTGATTACCAAACCCTTCCTTCACCTCTGACAAGACATCTTGTGTATGTGGGGAATGCCAGGCCTCCACCGTGGTTCGGATTCCACGTTAAACTGTAGGTCCTCCATTTCATCTCACAATCACCCTGCCATTACACATTAGCGTAAGTACGTACAACCCGAATGGGTAGTAAGACGTGGTGCTAATAATAATAATAATAACATGAGAACCCTTGTAACATAGATGAAACAAATTAAAATTGTAAACATATTACATCTAAGATATTAGGCTCATTAGCAATGGTTTAATAATTTTATATTGTGGACCAATGCACATGAGCCCAATATCTTAAAATCAATATTTTTTTCTATTTTGATGTGTTCGTGTTCATCAGCATTACAAGGGTTTTCATGTTAAAATAAAATTTCTGTTATCATTCTTTATGATATAAAATTATTGGTCTTGTAAATTTTCAAGCGTGTTTAATGTATATTACAACTCTTTGTAATTTTAATTTTAACAACTTTTCATTAAACATTGATTGATTCACAAATAATATATTCTCTCCTTACTAAAATTTAAAATGTGCTCCAATAATATATATATTTATTAGTAATTTTTACTGCAGTAAAATGTTCAGATACAGATTACTTCACGAGAAGCTTCTTTGGTATGGTGAATTTGTATTTGAATACATTTTTCACTCAAAATTACAAAGTAGATAGGCTTGGTTAGTTTTGTACATACAGTAAATTCAACAGTTTTTGAATATTTGTCATGGGCACTGCGTAGCTTTCTTAGGAAATTCTTTTTTGCCACCACGTCTTTCTAATTGTTTGTGCTATACGCACACATACTAATTACGCTGATATGAAATTTAATTTAGAGTAAGTGTACCAACATTGTCGTGAAGCAAGAGAGGAAAATTGTGTAGAAAAAATTATTCTCATTACATCCGACAGGAATTTGAACCAAAATATTTACGTCATCAGGAGTCCATTATATAGCGCAAGAGGCGAGTGACGGTTTTAGACCATTCGACCACTGATGCAGATACTTTTTTTTTTTTTTAGAATGAAGAGAGAGTCTCCCGTGCAAATTAAGTAATACCCGTGACAAATATTCAAGAGCTGGTGTAAAAAATTAAATTACAGTTATCCTATTTACTGAATTGATTTTGTTATTTGGTCCAAAAAAAGGTTTTATTCTATAAAACTTCAAAAATATTGACCCTAGACGTGTGTCCTTGCATTCCACCTTAATGAGCTAATGTTTTAACAATAAACTATCCTGGTTTATATCGTTTTAAGGGCTATTCTTTGATGCTTAATTATTTAAGAAAGTATGTTTTCATATATTTCGGATAAAGTGGCCATTATTTGGAAATATATTTACTTAAAGGGGTTGGGGAATATTATGCTTTATTAAATCTACTTTTGATGGTTGTTTTTTTAAATTGGGAGCTTTACGGGTTTTTAGGGCGAATAGCGAAATATCTTTTGAATATCATGTGATAAGTATGATCTTAATATTTAACTTTTCAATTTGACATATTATCATTTCCTTCATTATTAGTGGGTCTTATTATTTGTCGAACTTTGATTACTATTATTTGCGATTAGGAAAGAATTACAATCGTAGTACAATATTAGGTACATTGAACATAAACATGTTTTTACTGTTAACATGAACAGTAGTAACGATACAATTATTTAATTTGTGTGTTCATAAAAAGTAAACTCTGCAGAATGATTTAATGTATGGGTCGATGAAAGTAACTCTAGTAACTTTTGTAACTGATAGATATCATTGTATAGATCACACTATATTTTCAATCCATGTTCCGAAAACTAGTTCTGGCTGTATTTCTGCCAAGCAAATGTTAGGACATTTATATATATGTTATTCCCAATACTCGTGCTATTTTGATATGATTGTAATAGTAACTATTATATGAATTAATATTGCAATGCATTCACTTTTTGTTATTGAATTATAATTATAGTGGCCAATTTAAAAAAAATAAAAGCCGGGCAAAATATATCGGGCATGCAATGTTGTTACAAAAAAAAGGGTAAATAGAGTAAAACATATTACAAAGGGAAAATAATAGAGGGAGGGGAAAAAAGAATTTGGACACACAATTATTTATTTATTAAACCTCCCTTTTCATTAAGAAAGTGCTAATAGGAATTTTTCATTTCGAGTTGAGTTTGAATGAAAACAAGTTTTTTTAGTTTAAGTAGCATAGAGCATTATTTGCAAAATAAATATTTTCATTTGCATTTTTGTGATAAATTCCTGTACAAACCATAAATAAGTACAAATGTATTTTTTTTTAGAATCAGATTTTTTTTGTGAAAAAATTTATAATCATACATATTCAAATTTTCAATAAATTTAATATAATCGTAATTTTTTTTTAGCTATACAAAAGGAAACATAAGGGACTCTTATTCACTATGAAATTATATATTAAAATTGAATAAAATTAATCATAATAGAAATATTCGAGGAAACGATCGAAAGTTACGAGTACTCAAAATTTTAGAGTCTTGTAAAAATCTTCGAGGCGAATTTGAACAGCTACTAAAACTCAACTTGAACTCAAATTTCTTACTACTCGCACACCCCTACAATTCATTGCTATTCAATATAACTCTGAGTTACATTAAGTAAAATAATACCTAAAAGAACATTAGTTTCATCGTCAAATTCAAGGAACAAATATTAATGTCAAGAAAAACTATGTTCGTACAGACACATAAAAATATTTAAAGTTTTACTTTCTATTTTTATAATTGATTATAAATATATTTAAAATGTTGGTAGCTAATTATTTCAAACTGACATTTCAATAGAAAACTTTTAATAATATGTAGAATTAAAAGCAAAACAATTATAGGAATAAATAATAGGTAGTATCAAGAAAATATTTTAAAAATCATTTATTAAAAATTATAACGTAAATGTTTACTGATTTTAGTAGGAATTCCATTCTGAAAGGTGGTTTTAACTAGCAAATAGCATGAATCTGGTAGGTAAAAAGACCTTTAAGAAAGAACCTTTTACTAAAATACGTATATACTTTTTTCCCTTTTCATGGTAGTTTATACATCACATATTAGTAGGAGTGCCCACAAAAGTGACGTGACACATGATCTGGCAGTAACATGACAGAAATATGACAGTGAAATATAAGTGACGATATTAAAATGACTCAAAGCACACCCGGGTGATTTAGCAGAAATAAGTTTAGTAATAATGTCTGCCTCTGATAATGATTTGAGCTTTATGCATTTAGTCAACGTTAAGATACAATAATTCTGTTCACATTAAATTACGCTTTTAGGTGCATTTTTTTGGTGAACAAATGTAAAAAAAAATACATGGTGCTTTGGATGTTTTTAATGAGTTAAATATGAATCAAGAAAAATTTCTGTTGTTTCACAAAATGAGGGAAGAAACATTTCATTTAGGGTGTGTGTGCCACTTAAAGAACGTCTTTTAATGTTACTAAACCAATGTCCAGTGGATTCAATTAATTAAAACTTGTCCATAACATGTGACAGAAAGTGGAGTGTGCAGCGATCACCTGACACTGACGTGGTGTATGTCAAGTCATCACTATGTCACGCCATTTCAGCCTAATATATTTACATTGTTTTAACCTGAAGATGCATGTTATATGCAATATTACATGTCACATCATTTTGGTGGGTCTTATAAATAGGAGATTTAATTGTCATGGTACGTGTACGAAACTTTTGGCAAATAATCTTGTGAATAAAACTTCTCAAAATCTAAAGGGATAAGTTTCTGCCCTAGGGTTGTTAATTTAGAAATATTACTTTCTCTAACTACAAAAAAAGTACTTTTGGAAGTACTTGGTTAAAAACCAGTACCTGTGGGTGTTCTGTAGGACAACAAAACATCACCCCAAAAAACATTACTATCCTGCAAAAACAGAACGAATGGTTTGCCCTAATTATAATAAATGCAGCCAAATTTGTAGCTTTAAGTCCTAGGCGTAGTCGGGAGATGGGCTACTATTCAGTTTTCCAATTTTAACAGTTTAAAATAGGTATCGGATAAGTTTCTTAAAATATGAGATTTTTTAATACTTAATGTACATTAATAATTTTTTCTGGAACAACTCTTGTTAATCTTAGAGGGAAAAACACACGGTCAAACGTCACTAAAATACTTAACTGCACTTGCACGAAATTTCTTAGCACATATATATGTGTGAGATCAAATCAGTATATCACAAATCCGGTATTTGGTTAGATTGGACAGGTACTTACGTGGCCTAGCAGAATCACGCCATTTCCTCCTCTACTGGGTCCGCGTCTTACTACCTGTTCGGGCTACATACTGATATTCTAATTACGCTAATAGTTTTAAGGATTAAGAATTTTATATTTAGAAGAAATGTACCCTCAGTTGCCGTGTAAGAAGAGTGTAAAGCCACTTTAGAAAACCAACCTCATTACACCCGACCGAGATTTGAGCTCTAATCTCCCCGTCATCGGCAGTCTAGTCTACTGCGAGAGTTAGCCACTAGATCACACGGCCACCGAACTTGTTTACTGTAGGTTATTTATATTTAATGTAGTAGGTAGTTCCAAAATATTACCCCATAATTAGATATTAATGTATATTTATCTTAATCTATATTATTTTGTTGTAATCCTTAATTGCCTAGCAATGATTACTCTGTAATATTTTTATTTGGTGAATCCTTATTCAATTTTAGATTTATAAAGAGAAGCAATACACTCTTCAAAAATAACAAAATATGTTTAGTAAATTTGAGGGAGAAGCGTGCTTTACGTTTTTAAAATATGAAAAACAATTTAAAAATGTTAAAGTCTTTGATTGCAGAGATGCATGGCTTAAACAATTTCGAACCGTAAGATAGATTCACACGTTTACTGGAATAAAAAGCACACTCTGCTTAAGTTGCGTAGCAATTCACACGCTTTCAGAAATGTATGGTGGCCCGTGATGCTTTGCTACACAGATGAATATATATATATAAGTTATCTTACTTTCCAGTGGGTAATCAATCATCTCTTCAAATTAGCTTTGTATAGTGTCAAGAAACAAATTAGCACAAAGCAAGAACGACACACCCGCTCCTCACAACAGTAAACTCATCTCTCTTGTTTTGTGTCTCATTTTGTAGGCTTCTGCAAACTGGTCGAGTAGGTTTTTTTTTAATAATTTGAACTAAATTTTCCCAAACAGCTTTTATGGAGAAGCGTGGACAAAGCTTAAATTGTTTGAGAGTGACCAACAGTTGGAGCTGATTTCTTGTGATTAGCTTAGAGCTAGTCACATGAGTACATTTCAATTTGCTCTGATGTTTATCGGTGAACGCGGGAAGCCACAGTAAGCCACATGAGACCATTAACACTTTTCCGGGGGTCGTAACAAATGCTATATACCCTTTCCATTTAAATTCACATTTCTAGAACTAGAAACTAGAGTAAACCGAACATCTCGTCCCTAAGTCCAACCCACACACGTCACATGTGATAAATTATTACATCTCCATCCTTAAGTGGGATTACGAAGGTTGCGCTATATCCGTTATAGTTTTATGCACAAGGGCTTGCTAAATCTATTACATGCATTCAAACTTGAATCTCCGAAAAATGCGACAAAAACATATGCTTATATACCACCCCAAGAGCTGTCGAAATTACAAAACAATTTTAAAACTACTTTTATTTACATGACGTATGCGTATA
>JBCFYV010004152.1:0-23859 GCA_039000515.1 Timema cristinae | reverse complement strand
AACAAAAAATTTACTTCAAAGCCCTCTTACAATGTAATATAAATGATAACATTTCATCTGTGCTTGGAAATTTAAGTGATTATGTATAAGAAAAAACATTATCATAGTTCATTACTCAAAAAATTTGAAAGAAATCAGTTTATGTTCTACTTATTAAATAGTTTTTTATATCAAGCTTGTACTTCAAGATGTTAATAAAATATCAAGTAACAACATTATTAATGTTTGTATTGTGGCTATTTCCTATCACACTTAAGAAAGGGTGCGTACAAGAAGAAATTTTAGTAGTCGAAACATTGTCAGTATATACACTACTGTCACTACTGTCACTACGGGACCTCTAGATGTCTTATAGGACTCGATACAGAGATAAGAACTACCGGGCCTACTTGAAAAAGGGGGAGACAAGTACTGGTGTTGTGTTTTATACCAACAACGTGACAATGAACCATTCTTACAGTAACAAATATGGAATGTATTACCAACAATTTATATACCCCTTACAAACTACAAACAGTGTATTTCCAAGGGAAGTAGCTCTTGTACCATGAGACAAGCTTAACAGTTCATTTAGGATTAAATAAACACAATGTGTATTTGTAATTAAATATTTTTCTATATAAATGAGAAATTAAAAATAATGTCCTTTTAATGCTGAAGGTTTTTGTCTTTCTTAAGTTGTGTAAAATAAATATTTAAGTGAGTTTTTTCACTGTTCGCTAACGATACATCCATTTCAAAAACTATTATTCCTGGGCCAACCCAGCCCCACCTGTGCCAGAACGAACACAGCATCTAAACCTAATTTTAGTTGGTATCGGGAGACTATTTAACATATCAATAATAATAATAATAATTTTTTTTTTTACCTATCCCAAAATAATTAATTAAAGGGGTGTTGATTAGAGCCAATTATAGAAAATTTCGATTTTTTGGAAAGTGTCCTTAAAGATTAAATTTCCCAAAACGGAAACCTGGGGATAGTTTATCATGATAATAGGAAGGGGTTTTTTTTTACAAATAAATAATGTTATGGTAGTTCATGAAAATTATTCCAAGATGATGTGTTTGTTTTTAAACAGCGAAAATTATTTAAGGGTAGTTTACTAAAAACCTATTTTTGAACAATTTCTGCAACGCTATAATGCACAATATGTGAAAGTCTGTGCAAATGTGTCATCACACTTTTTTAATCTTTCGACTAATTTTAATTACGCCTAGTATGGCTACTTAGAGCATAATTAAAAGAGTAAACACTTCCAAATGTAGGTATGGTAAATTTTTTAATAAATACTGTATTAATAATGTTTCGTTGCTTGAAGCTTTGGACAAAACTTAAAAAAAACTGGATTTTAAAAAATCTAAGAATAGTCAGTATACTCTTTGATAATAATACACGATACATGAGTTTCGGGCTTGCGTTCAATGCAGTACCAACAATATTCAAATTTTGACAAACTAAAAATTGATATAATTCTATCTGTATGAACAAAACAAAATAAATATAGGCAATATTTAGGGGAGTCTTTCACAACTCGATTGTGTCACAGGGTACATTGTGTTCATTACCTAATTTGGTAGGAATGAAGAAAAGAGTAGGTTGGTAAAAAACATATCCCTTTGTGTGATAGACCAGTACGGGATTCGAACCCTAACCCCCAACACTGAGAAACCAACTAAATAAGCATGCCATTTAACTACTGTACGCCGATGCGAGTGTCGAGATACTAGGTTTGTAATATTTAACTTACGATGTAGATACATTTCATGTGATCTTCAGCTACGTATTACCATCACCATCATGAACTGGGCTCCATCTTCCTCTATGTCCCCCGACAGCCTAGCCATCTTCTGGGACTAATTTTGCTACAATGTAGGGGATGCTTACAGTACACATCAAGTTTATTATATAGGTACAATGTAAAAAAGATCATTCAAACAAATCAATGTATGTAAAGAGAAAAATATTAAGCTGTAATTATTGTATAATCAAGGTTGGGTGTTTTTTTTAAACACATTTTATAGACTAAATGAAGGAGACGGCAACGTGATTGGTCTACTAATTATATTACAGAAGGGAAAATTTAAAATTAGTAATTATGTGATATTTATTTTTCAAAGGATTTTTTTTTGAAAATAAAAAAAAATGAAAAAGAATATTATACTTATTAGTTATGTAGGCCTATATACCCTATATAGTTTGTAGGGCCAAGCTATCGTTTTGTTAGTTATTTAAAAACTATTTAGGGACAAAGAGTAAAGCAGAAAATGAAAAATTTAAAAAATAATAATAAATGGTCAAGAGATAGGCCTATTAGCCTATTTAATGACTACTTTTTTTTAAACCATAGTGATACAGTTCAAACAAAGGAATTTAAAGATAAAAAAAGAATATTAAAAAGTAAAAAAAAATAACAAAAATATACTAAAATACTTAGATAGCACTAAACAATTGTTGCATTTTTTACAATTCTGCTCACTCCAAATTCCCTAAAATAAAACATTTATGTGGTGTGTAATAGTTCAACCCGTTAATAAATCCACCTTCATATGAGGTAAGATTGTGATTAAGATCTAGGCTATCTTTTTTTAGACCCTATTTACAATAATATTAGTATAAGTCTACGTAGGCCCTACCTACACTTTATAAACATAAGCTTTTTCTCAAAATATATTTGGTGAAAAAAAGGTAATATTTTAGATCCACAAAAGTCCAGCAAATGCAAAGATGATTGGGTGTTATAGCCAAAATGTTGACTTCTTTTTATTCAAGCAAAGTGTCCATATTTTAAGTAAGGTTACCTTTTTAACCAACAAATACACACGAAGAAGTGAAAAGTAAAAAAATGTAAAAAAATCACAATAAAAACCAACTTATAAATACAATTACTATTCATGCGTCTTCCTATACATAAATATAACAAAAAAATCGATATGCGTTGCATTAAAACAAAGAGAAAAATTTTTCTATTTGATATATAGAGGAAAAAACCCTATCTGAAATGTTTCCACCAGACAATACATAAAGACTAACCCTAACATTTTAAAGGAACCTATTATTATTATAGCTGTATGACATTTCATTTATGACCTTTTTGCTTGTTTTATTCAAAAAACAAATAAAGCTCATATAATCCTTTATACTTATTTATGAACAATATAATTATAAAATAGGTACCTACTACACATCTTTGTAAAAAAAAAAGAATATATGGACGGTTTTTAGGGGGAACAATAATGTTTGAGAACACTTCTGCTATGATTCACTTCTCTAATTGGGTTTAGTATATAAAAAGGAACAACCCTTAGAACTGTTGTAATATGAATATTAGTATGTATTTATTTAATTTATGAGTTTGCAGGTATAATTTTAACTTTTGTATAAATAAGATCGTAATTTCCCTACGAATATAATATCTAAATAATTCAATAAAATTTAAAATTAATGAACCTAATTAAACTACTGACGAACATTTCTTTTAATTGATATATGAGACCCAGTGGGTATGTTTTCATAGAAGTACACTTTTTAATAACAAGCTACAAAAAGTAATTAAATTAAAATATTGTTACCATTATTCTACCTTGTAGACGCCATATCTTGCGCTTTTTATATTTTCTTTCTGCTAAATCTGCGTGTTTCAATTAGCTTGGACCTAGCCTCGCTACACAGGTCCTCCCAAAAAATCATGTTTCTTAACAATATATTTGAAAATCGATTTTGTGACGATCTTGCTCTATCAAGAAAATAACCGGAATACGAAAAATTCGATATCACTGGCGATAGCTATGGTAAATACTCTATCGCAAACAAAAAATCCAAAATCCCTCGCTAATTGAAAGTTGTAGGGAAATCACGAACGAAGATACACCAACGTTTTTCATTCGGTTACGAACGAAGGTCCATTAGCTGAAGTTCGGTCGGTCGTGAACGATGATCTGCAAATCAATATTCTTTCCCGCGAATGACTAAAAGATAAAATGAACGACTCTTTTCACTGAACTGAATCACTTTGAGCCGTTCCCAAGAGAGAGTGAACCGTTTTTGCCTAACTTTATCTATGTCCCCATCTCTAGTTCGTATATCCTATAAATGTTTTTTTTTCTTTTAATGTACTCTAGAGATTTTTCAAACTAATTTCATATAATGCGCTCTATGAGCGATTTTTTGGAACCAGCCCTTTCCATCTGCTCCTCTTATGGGATATTTTGGAACTAACTTAATGTTAGTTAATTTTCTTTTCCCAGTGTTGGGTATAAGCTGTGAGTTTATTGTGGTTGTAAAAGCTTTTCAGTCACCTGATTTTTTATTTTGAATTCAATTTAAGGTTAATATTTCATTTCATATCCATTTATTTTACTATTTATTTCTTTGGTGAATATTTGTTACTTAAAGTTGTATTCTCATTATATGGTCTTATCATCATATCCAACCTTTATTACTATCACCAATAAATCACAATATACTTGCTTTGCTGTTTTAAAATTAATTATAATTCCCTACTAGGGCCCAGTATAAAAATGTTGGCTGATCCAAATATCTACACCCTCACGTCTGTTGACGTTCACTTGGGAGTTTCATCAGCAATCCACGTGATCAAGTGTAGATCCGTCTGAATAGTCACAAAATGTGCATGCAACCCCCCCACACACCCTTCATGCGGTGTTGATCGGGGATTGTTAATTTTTCATCTGCTATAGATAGAGCTCGTAGAGTAATGTGATCATTGATAACGTACGTTAAATATATTGGCTGTTTTGGGTTGAATAGTTTGTCAGGTGCAGAGAAAATAAGTCGCCGCAAATCTGTAAGTGGCCTACGCTAATTCGAGCTGATAGATGGCGTTTGATATAGTTTATAAGGTCATTGGTAGGAAGCAGCACTGTGGACTAAAGGTGTGGAAAGGATAGTTTGCCGTCCAAATAGTTTTTTTGCAGTCGTCAATCTAAAGTGTGTGATAAGTGTACATTCATCAAGTCTGCATTAAGTCAAGTGTACTTGACTATTCGGATACAGCTTATAAGTTTATATTATAATATTTTGACTAAGTCTTACAATTCGAAAAAATTATAATCAATGTGAAATTTTTTGTTACAATATTATAATATAAGTACCCATTCTGGTGGCTACGTGGTCAAACGCACTACTCTCGTGTTTTAAAATAAACTGCCAAAGAAGGGAGATGGGGCTTGATCCCGTCAGGTGCACTAAGGGTGTTTTTTCCTACAGAAATTTTACCCATTATATAAATGTAATTGAAACCCTTGTAAAAAAACACATTGGTATTGAAAACACCTACAATTTCTTTAAAAATATATATAATTATTCTATTTACCAAACAATCCACAAGTCTTCAATATTGTACACCAAAAAAAGTCGGCCATCTTTCATTAATATTTAGAAAATAAATTTTCCCCTAGAGCATGGTTCCCAACCTGGGGGGCGTGAAGCACTTCCCGGTTGTGGGGGCTTGGAACAATTAGAAAATAACATTAAAAAAATCATATATAAAAATTGAAGACACCTTTATTTAATCACTTTTCCAAAGTCCCTAATTAAGCTAATTATTCCTTGGCATCACTGCCTACAGTTGTAATACATCGGGTTTAGTGTGCATGCATGGGTTTATTTTCAGTCACCCCCATTCTCCTCTACTCGCCCTTTATGGGGAAAACAGGCAACAACCCTAATACAAATTTTGTACATTTAATATTATGGACATTCATTAACGATAGTTGTCTTTTAACAACTAGAAAAGATACACTAGATGGAAAATCACCTTGCACCTTTGGCAAATGTACTTTATTCATTTTTGAAAAATGCTGCTCTGAGCTACCAATGCGGCCACGTGCAACACTACCGAATCTTCACTAAAACTAAACAGCATTGCCAACCTTAAGTGGAAGTGAATATTCAGTGTGCTCTGTCAAACTAATGAAAACAAAACCCTTCCGACCATCACAATAATCTTCAGCACTTCTTTTCTTACATCACTATCCTGCCATTGTTACATTGATTGTTGTATTTAAAAAAAAATACATGAAAACATGAAGAAAAAAAATTAATAAATATCCAAAAAGTATGGCAGGGCTGGGGGTGGAATTTGCTAATACCAAGCGGACGTCGGCCGGAAAAAGGTTTGGGGAACAACTGGTTTAGAGCAACCCAAGACGAAACATCTTGTTATTTTCCGCAGCAAACCCAAATCTTGCAAATGGAATATTGTTTCTTTATACTGTTTACCAAACTGAGTGCACAAATTTTACTGTTTAACATGGATCAAACTCTCAAAACTAAAGTAGCTTCATTTAACCCGTATACTTTAACTCAATTCGCAACAAGCTACTAAAACTTACTGACATAATAGCTAGAACTGCCAATTAAAACATTAATGTACTAAAACATAATAACTTATAGTATATTTAATTGTTACGTTTGAAAAAAATAAGATTTTATGTATTGATAAATTATTACGTTCTTATCCAATCAAAATCAATCTAACCTTCCAATGGGCAGATATTAAAATTAAATTTAAAATATAATTTGGATGTATTAGTACATTTACAGACCAAAAAATTTTCACCCAAGGTTGTTGTGGGTGTGTAACAGGCAATATGCTGTGTTTCTGATTTTTGAAAACACTTAATTGGATTTGAAATTTTTTTAATTAGCCAATCGAAATATTTTAAAGGCTGATTTGTTTGTCCCCAATGTTATAATTCTTGTGAATGTGGGGAATGCCAGGCCGCCACCGTGGTTCGGATTCCACGCTAATCGTGGGTCCTCCATTTCATCTCACAATCACCCAAACCATTACCATTAGCGTAAGTGTATAACCCAATGGGTATAAGACGGGGTGCTAATAATAATAAATAATGTTATTAATGACACTGTAACAGATTTTTTTGTGTAAAAAAATAATTTCTAAAAATAAATTGTAACTTTCTAACAGAAAAAAAGCGCTAAAGAGTTGAGACATCTTCTTTTGTAAAAAGAGTGACAACACCAGAAACCCTAGGCCTACTAAACAATCATATTAATCATAATAAACACAGTGAAACACTTTACATATGCCCTATCACTATTATTGGTTTCTTGGATTAGAAGATTATTCAACTCCCGATACAACTAAATACCCCTTTTCACATTTTGCCCCAGTGAGGGATGGTTGCCCCCATGTGCGCCTGTAAGCTGGGATAAGGTAACCCGCTTCGAGGCTGTGTGCCTAACGCGCTACCAGTATTAGACTAGTTGGCGTTGACGGGATATTGGGTTCGACCGCGGTCATTTGTACTGATGTTGGTTTTCCATCTTTCCTCCACGCAAATAACTCTGAATATACATACTTTCAACAGCTTCCTTTCATTTGGTTCTGTTCAATAAACTTGTCAAAAATAAATATTATCTGTGTAATTTTCAAAGGAAACTAGTTAACTATAAATATATATTTATTTATTTTTCACAAACTTAGTTTTTTGTAAAAAAAATATTGTCTTGAAACTCATAAAAAATAGCTCAGAATTTTGTTCAAATGCTCTAAAATTCACTCGCACAAGGTTAAATTCCTGAAATTTTCACTCAAGGAGGGGAGGCTTGCCAGCCTTCTCCCCCAAAAGATGGACTACATACAATTCGCAGCCCCCCCCCCCCCCCCATTATAAAACATACATGGGTGCCCTTGTGGGCGACACATCAAATTTTGCCATGACAGAGTATATTTCTCTCATCATATAACGATAAAAACAACTTGTTACACACAATAAGAATACAGATAGAAATCAAATAGTTCCAATATGAACCTTGTTTGTATATCTCACTTGAACACTTTCTGTTATCTGCTCCTCCCCATCTCTACTATCTCCTGTACTCCCATTATCTCCTAATCCTGTTTCCCCTTGTGCTCTCCTACATTCACTGTCCATTCCACTCTTTCATTTCCTCTATCCATTCCTGTACTTCCTCTTCCTTTTCCCTCCATTCCATCGAGTCATCAGCAAACATCAAGGCTTTCATCCTTTCCTCCTAGAGTTTTCCTGCCACTCGGGGAGGAACAAATTATAAATTATCTCAAACAAACTAAACCTGATCTTCCAAGTGTCCTTAAATACTTTAACTAAAATACCATAGGCCTATTTCCGAACTTGATGAACACCTATTTTGATCCACATTTCTATAATATTCCTATTCTATTATCTCAGTTCTATTCCATTATGTTAGTCTTATTCCTTCCTTCTCATTAAAAATATTCCAAAAACCTTAAATAGCCTAAATTAGCCTTTTTCAAAAATATTACCTAAATCAACATTTTATTTAATTGACCATAAAAGGCTGGATCCTTCTAGGTGAGAAGATTAACGTTATCTCGTTTTCTAGTGAATACATTTTTCTTTATAGTTATTATAGAGATTATACAAATAATCTTGATATTGGTTATTATTTTATATGTGTATTATTGCTGTGTATATTAATACAAATTAAATATTTTTATCATGATATGAGAAAAATTTGTTGTGATAACAAAAGCTGATATGAACTATTTCCTTACGTTGATTAACACTTCTGCCCATATCTTTCCATGATCATGCAATAATAATTTTAACTATAGTATTAAATACTTGTATTATATTTAATATAAATATGAATTGACAATAAACACATTAATTGTAATTATTAGAAGGCAAACTATTGAAATTATCTTAGCTGTGATTTATCTGATTACCAAACCCTTCCTTCACCTCTGACAAGACATCTTGTGAATGTGGGGAATGCCAGGCCGCCACCGTGGTTTCGGATTCCACGTTAAACTGTAGGTCCTCCATTTCATCTCACAATCACCCTACCATTACACATTAGCGTAAGTGCGTATAACCCGAACAGGTAGTAAGACGCGGTAATAATAATAATAATATTATCTTGGCTGTTACACCAGCAATCACATCTTATTTTTCATCGCAATTCTCATCATTTCACCTTCTATAACTGATCAATGAAATTAGACAACCCTCTATCACAAAAAAACTACTGGACACCAGTGATATTGAAGCTATGAATATACAGATTTAAAAACAACCTATTTTTTAATGTTGCGCATAAACAATTAGAATTCTTAACCAAATGTAAATTTACCATCCCAATTTTATTAACTTTAATGAACATGGAAAGTTAGGTTTTGTTAGGTTGGGCTAGTTTATAAATCATAACTCAGCCTATAAAAATGAATTTGATAATAAAATGTGTGTTTAAGTGAATTAGAATTGTCCCTAATGTAACTAAGCTACTGTATGCAATATGCGTTAATTCCACTGCGCTGTGTTTCATTACATTTACTTCAGCAGTGTTGCATTTAACATTAGGTACTGTATTTTAGCCATGTGTTAAGATTAAGAAATTAGAATATGTTCTCTTTAGCAGACATTGTGTGTGTCTCTCGCTTATAGAGTTCTAATGTTTCTAAGTAATTTTAATGAACATGCTGAAACTTTATTCTTTAAGGTAGAGCTACCCATGTGAGGTGAGTAGGCTGTAATTATCGTCTTATCCGAGAGACTAATAATCAGCTCTTTAACAGGTCTGTCATTCAGCCTCTATAGATTAAACTAGCTTGCCACTCTCGCAATAGACTGGACAGAATGTGACTACAAGATTGGGGTTTGAATCCCAGTCGAGTGTACTGAGGCTGGGTTCATTCCTCAGCCATTTTATTCTCTCCCTGTATGCAAATTTGGGTTGAAATTCTCTAAATTCAACCTTTCCAACCCCTAACACAAATTAATGTAATTTGTATTGTATATATGGATGTATAACCCAAAGGGGTAGGGCTTGGTAAGAAAAGTTAGTAAAACATAAAAAACCAACAACTCACTATTTAAAGTTTGTATTTTTTTGGGTTATTTTCCAAATGTAAATGGTACAATGGGGCTCATTGCTGGCCTCACGTCAACTTTACATTCATTTAAGGTTAACTTAACATAACTTAACATAACTTAACTGAAAGGTTCTCCTTGTGTTTTGAGAATAGTTCCGAGTACTAGACCTATTTCATCTTGCCATGTCAGATGCACACTTACTTTCAAATTTGTTTTTATTGACTTTTTAAAAATTGTATGAAAAAAGGAAGAAAGCATGATTGACATAAACCCCCCATTTCCGGCAAATTGGGAAAACAAGGTTTCCCTTTTGCCCGGGAAAAACTGGAAATTTTGCAAAATATATAAAAAATACGGAATATTTTATTTCTTTGGGACATTTTAAGTTTAAGTAGGTTTTTTAAAAGGATGATCAAGTAAATTTAAAAAATTTAAGCCCGCTGTTTTAAAAACATCCCTTTAAACCCTTAAACAATGGTTCTGAAAACAGAAAAATTTTTTCCTGTAAATCTTAACAAGGGTTTCTGAAGAACAAAAGATGTTTTCCCGTCAATCTTAAAAAAAAAGGTTCTGAAGAGACAGAAGATGAAATTTCCTCGTCAAACCTAAACATGGTTCTGAAGAAAACCAAAAAAAATTTTTTCCCGTAAACTTAAACAATTTTTCTGAAAAAGAAAATGTTTTTCCCTCATCAATCTTAAACTATCCTTTTTTAAAAACAAAAGCCCCCTTACTTCCACTTGATTTGCTGACAAATAAAATTTTTATTAATCTTTTCTTCAATCTAAGCGCCTGGAAAAATGGAATTTCCCTTTCTAGAAAACTGGGGGAATTGGGTAGAAAGGAAATAAAATTTTGACAAGACCCCCATTTACTTTTAATATTAACTGGGTGTCACCTTTTTGTTTTCGTGGTTACAGCTGTAAAATTAACTGGGTGTCACCTTTTTTGTTTTCAGGGTTTTACAGCTGTAAAATTAACTAGTTTGTAAACCTGTTTGTTTTGGGTTTTACAGCTGTATATTAACTAGGTGTCACCTTTTTGTTTTCGGGGTTACGGGCTGTGTTTTTAACAAAGGTGTCACCTGTTTGTTTTCAGGGTTTACAGCTTTTAATATTAAAAAGGTGCCCACCTTTTGTTTTTCGTGGTTACGCTGTATATTAACTAGGTGTCACCTGTTTTTTTTTGTGGTTACAGCTGTATAAAAAACTGGGTGTCACCTGTTTGTTTTCGGGGTTCAGCTGATATTAACTAGCTGCCCACCTGTTTTTTTTTCGTGGTTACAGCTTAATTAACTAGGTGTCACCTGTTTTGTTACGTGGTTACAGCTTTATATTAACTAGGTTTTCACCTTTTTTGTTTTGGTTACAGCTGTATATTAACTAGGTGTCACCTGTTTTTTTTTCGTGTTCCCGCTGTATATTAACTAGGGGGGCCACCGGGTTTTTTGGGGTTTAAACAGCTGTAAAATTAACTAGGTGTCACCTGTTTGTTTTTGGGGGTTACAGCTGTATATTAACAAGCTGTCCCCCTGTTTTTTTTCGGGGTTTTACACTGTATTTTAAAAACTAGGGTCACCTTTTTGGGTTTTCGTGGTTACAGCTGTATTTTAAAATTTAGGTTCACCTGTTTGTTTTGGGGTTACAGCTGAATTTTAAACTAGGTGTCCCCCTTTTTTTTTCGGGGTTTTACAGCTGTATATTAACTGGGGTTTTCACCTGTTTGTTTTGTGGTTACAGCGTATATTAACTAGGTGTCACCTTTTTGTTTTCGTGGTTACAGCTGAAATTTTAAATAGCTGTCACCTGTTTTTTTTTCGGGGTTTAAACAGCTGTATTTTAAAACTAGGTGTCACCTGTTTTTTAAATCGGGGTTTAAACAGCGTATATTAACTAGGTGCCCCCGGGTTTGTTTTTTTGGTTACAGCTGAATATTATTAGTGTGCCCTACCCAAACAAAGTAGTAAAATTTGCTGAATTTAAAAATTTTTTAAATTTTTTTTTTAGCACTGCTCTTTGTACATGTTTGGGTTATACACATAAGTACTAATTACACTCATTTTTTAGGCTTGGGGGGAGGGGTTTAATTTAGAGGATTTGCACCTGTAATTTTTTTGGGGGGAGAGTGGGGAACCTTTTTTAAAGAAACCCCCCACCATATATTTCCCATCGGGATTCAAAAACCCATTCCCTTTTCAACGGCAGGGCCAATCTTTGCGAGAGTGATGACTTAGACCAGGGACGTGGGAAACCCCTCTTACAGGGTGCTAAAAAAAAGGAGGGAGGGAGGGGGGGAATTAGCGGGTCAAAAACTTAATTAAAATTTATTTTTCTTCAAACATATTTTTTTTTTATAAACAAATGCAATAAATTGCCCTAATAAGTTTTTGATACACTGAAAAATGAAATCCCAAAAACAAACACCCTCTAGTGACTTGGTATATTTTTTTAAATTTGTTCGAAGATTTTACGATGGGTTTGAGACGATTTAAACTTGGGGAGGGGAAATTTTCAAGAGAAACACAGGGGGCCCTCACGAGTGGTTTTAGCTGCTCAGATATATTTCCCATGTTTATGGTAAAAAAAAAACTTGTTTCCCCATTTAAAAAGAGGGTTTCCAAAAATTGCCATATATTTTTCAGCATAATTTTTCCCAAATTTTTAGATGTTTTATTTTGTCACGGTTTTATAAAAATCCAGTTTTTTTTGTGGGTTTAAAAAAAAAAGCCGCTTTATAACAAACACAATTTTTAAAAATTTATCTGGCGGGCCGGATTGAACACAACACAAACCCGGGTTTTGGCCCGCTTGCTCTTTTCCCCGCTTTAGAAACCCTGTGGCCACCAAAAAGGGTTTTTCTATAAGTGTTTTTAAAAATTTTTAAATAATACAAAGAACTGTTATTTTTTTTTAGGTTTGTTTAAGAAGTAAAGTGATATTTTTGTTCATTTAAAAATTTTCCTCTTGTTTGCAGTATTTAACAGTTTTTTTGTAACTAAAATGAACTATTTTGTCTGTAATGGATAAAAGTGAAGTTGAGACCGTGTAAAGAAGTTTGATGATGCTATAATGGATAAAAGTGAATTTGAGCCCGTGTATAAGAAGCTAGATGATGCTATATTGGATAAAAGTGAATTTGAAAACCTTTGTATAAGAAGCTTGATGAGCTAAAATTTGGATAAAAGTGAAGTTGAGACCGTATCTAAAAAGCTAGATGAGCTACCCTGGAAGCCGGAGCTCATGGATAACTAGTGAAATGAAAATTTATGTTAGAAAAATTTTACCAAATCAGGATTTTGGAACCTCGTTAAGGCTCGTTACAAAATGGGGAACAGCAGTGTGTCTGCACTACAGCCCCTTCCGAGGGAAAACCGACGCGAAAATCGGGGGCGCTGATACTTTTTACAAATCTGACGACCATTTTACTTTTGCAAACAATTTCCCCAACTAAAGTAAAAAAAAACGTCAACGGGAGAGTTGAGGAACCCGGCCCAAATAACTGCATTGTGAAGGGATGAAGTGAGGAAAAAAGTCCCGGATGGGTATGATGTTGATCAGCCAAACTTGGGGATCCGGTGAATTGGTTTGGTGTATTTTGTGCCCCAAAAAACTTGAGACAAAGCCAGAGTAATTTTAAATCTGCACTTGAACTATTGTAGATAGTGTCAACTTTACAAAATAGACTAAAAGCTGCAAAAGGGCTAAGTACAGTATTTTTTTAAAATGTAAAGACAACGTTACTCAACAACCAAGCTCCATTTAAAAAAAAAGGTCAAGTCAATGAGAAGGAATGCCTGGGTGAGCTAGACTCTCAACAAAACGAGGGGGGTTTCCATGTAGTACATTTGCTCATTCCCTTTTGTTTTTTGGGAAACACCCTCACTTTGAAATGTATAATCCAATTTTAGAATATATCTATACTTTCTTTTATTTTATATTTATAGATACAGGCCGTTACAATGTTTATTTAAAGGGAATCTTATAATGTTTTGGTACTTATCTTGTGATCTATTAAGACTATTGTTTCTCCTATTTTTTTGATAGACCTAACCGGACAATTTTGGGGCAAACCCTTTTTAAGATTAAACTATGGATAAAAGAATTTTTAATAAAGAAGTTATTGATACGGTCATATACTATATAGTCTTGTTTTAAAATTTTTTTAAATGCATTTAAATTCGATTCTCAAAACTTTTTTTTTTACCAACCCCCTTTTTTAATATTTTTTTGTTCTAAAAAAATGTACCTATTAAAAATTAAAAACCCAATTTTTATAATCTAATTCCTACTAGTAAAAAACCCGATAATTTTTCAAAAAAAATCTGACATCCCTACAACATATCAGATTATAGTACGGCAGCTTAAAAATGAATTTTTAATGAATGTGGGCACAAGGACCCAAAAACCCCCAAATTTTTTCCCCCTTTCTACTTTGGGGCATAGCTGTCAATTTTCGATAAGAACCCCCCCCCCTCTGGTGGCCATATTTAAATATATGTATCTTAAACCCAAAATCTTTGGCTTCCAAAGCACTTAGGATCCAATCTTGGGGTGTAAAAAATGCGGCAATTGACCATTTATTCACAATATAATATTTTAAATGGGGGTACATGTTTATCATTATAGAATTTATTTACCCCTTTTCTTGTTTTGAAAATTATTCATGTATTAAATAGATCCCTACTAAAAAAAGATTAAAAACATATATTTTTTAAAAATTTTTATATGTTGGGTTTTTATTATTAATTTTTACACCACGTCTTACAAACCCCTTCGGGTTTTACGCAATTCTTATATAAAAATGTAGGTGACCTGGCGGCTAGGGGGAAGGGGTCCCGACTTCTGTGCTGGCGGGCCGGGGGTTTAAACCTCGGGCCCGGGACAGATTTATCTGATTACCAAACCCAAAATTTCCCTTTACCTCTGACAACACATCTTGTGAATGTGGGGGAAAAGCCAGGCCTCCACCGTTTTTCGGATTCCACGTTTTTAAAATGTAGGTCCTTCATTTCATCTCACAAACACCCAACCCTTAAAATTTGCGTAAGTGCGTATAACCCGAAAGGTAGTAAGAAAGCGGTGCAAAAAATAATAAAAAATGAAAAAATGCCATTGTTTTTTAGTTTAAACATTTTAGCTTTTCCTTTTTTTGTTGAGGGGGGCTAAGATTAAATACAGTTGGCTTTTAAAAGAAACCATTTTGCGTTGTATTTCACTGAGAGCAATAGCCCCACTCTCAGCCAATTGCCCCCCCTTTAAAAACCCACAGACTTTGCTAAAGGTTGTCTGACTAGTTTAATAATGTCTTTTGGGGTTCCCTTTGTGACAAGCTTGTGGGTTTAGCCCTCACAAAACAAAATTTGGTAGTTTTTAAAAGGCTCCCCAATATAACATATGTTGTTAACCCTCATCTTAATTTTTTTAACAACCTACCAGGGCACTGAAAACATCGTCCCCCGTTGACTGAATACCACCCTCCAAGCGCACATCACTACACATCTGCTGGTCTGGGGCCCGCTGAGGGCTTTTTTGACCTCCGTCACAACACAGGGCTTTTTACCGCAAGTTACCTAGTTCTTCTGGAAACCGATTTAACCTCCTCCATCTTTTAAATCCGTTCTCCCTTTGGGCGGAGTCCCAGATAGTATATAAGTTAAATTCCCCCCGAAATTAAATATGATTTTTTTATTTTACACTCGACCGACAAATGGAGGCTATACTCCCCTCTACAACCAACAAATTCTGGGCTCTACCTTGAAACCAGGATGCCGGGGACAATGGAGCCATTGACAGTAATTTTCTGATCCACTAGTAATTATCGTTTGTATTAGTCATCACTCAGCCGATCGGGTTCCCTATCTTGATGCAACCCTAATTAGGCTTAACATTAGAAACACTTTCTTTCTTGTTAAAAGTATTGTTTTTTTAAAAGAGATAGTTCACAAATTTTTTGACATATTTATGGTTAGGGGATGTTATAGCATGCTTAAAGTCGGGGGGAAGTTTTTAAAAAGGTCGGGGAAATGAAAATTTATGTCAACTTAAAAAAAAACAACGAAAAATTTTTTTTGTTTTACGGGTTTCCATAACCCAACTGCCCCAATGAAGAAAGTGAGGGGCATTACCATGTAAAAATTTGCTGAAACCAAGTTTTGGTAGCATTTTATTTCAAAAGGTGAACGCAGAAATCTCCGGGCCCTGCACTGACAATTTTTTAACTTTAGTGTATTTTTTGGTTCTTTTTCAAGGTTTGGAATGTTATTTTGGGGATACAGTAAATTTAGGCCCAATTCGGCTACACCAAAGTCTAAAAAAAAAAACCTTTTTTAAACCCAGCTCTGGCTAAGCCCAGAGAATTTTCCTGAATTTTCATACTGGATCAGGGGCGTTGAAAAAGTAATAAGTTGCAGGCATTTTGTAAATTGTGCAAAAAAAAAATAAATTTTAAGAAATTTGGGGGAAAAGAAAGTATTTTTTCCCAAAAAAAAGGGGAAAAAAACTCATATCAAAACTCTTAAAACTTTGACAAATCAACGCTCTTGTTGATTTTTTTTCTCAAAAAATTTTTTGATTCATTTTTCAAAAAACTCCCTGTTTAAACCCAAATCTCTGACACAAAAATTTTTACCAAATGGTGTTTTGGTGGTTCTCGGGATTTTTCTGTTTAATGGAAATCTAAACGCAAAAGGAAGTGTTCCAAAGTAAAATTAGTGTAATGCCTCGAAAAAACCATAACACTTTTGTTATAAAAGAAAATATAACAAAGGGGAAAATAATTTGGGCTATGCAAGTTTTTACAAAAAAATTTTTTAAATTCGTGCAATAATTTAAGTAAAATTTTTCTTTGGTGTTTCCCGAGTGTTCCATTAACCTTTCCCCTTGGTGGAGAAAAGGGCCGCATACTTCATTTGCATGGTTTGGGGCCCCTTTCTTTCATAAAATTTACTGGACCGCCTAAAATCATGTAAAAACTTTGAAAATTTGTTTTGATAAAGGCATTGAATAAAGTTATTCAAAGGGGACAAATGGAAAATTGAAATTTAAGATTCGGGAAAAAGGGAAAAATCAAAAAAGTATCAGTCGTTACAAAAACAGTTTTTTTTTTTTATGGGGAGCCCCCGCTGAAAAATTACTGAAGCTTTTTCTGGAGGGTTATTTTTCCCCCTTCCCTCTCAAAGTTGATACAAGTGTCAATGGAGGGCCCCAAATTGTAAATTTAAAAGTTTTCCTTCCCAGGGAAACACCCAAATCTGTCACAGACAATGAAGTTGTATTTCCCAAAATTTGGGGAAAACAGGGGGCCCCTTCTTGTTTTTCAGGGTTTTCCTTGAAACAGGAGGGGAAGTCGTTAAATTGGGTATAATTAGTTATTGCGTCACATGTATACCTTTTAAAGACTCTCCAGTCGTTGAGCATTTTTTTACCCAGTTGCCCAGGTGTGCATTTTTTTCCATTGAAGTTCTGTGGTGTGCGGGGGTTGAAAATTTGCAAAGGCTTTCAAAGGGCTTTAAAAAATTTTGGGGGACCAGGGTTGTTAAGTTTCTAAAAGAAGCAAAACTTCCAAAAAACCAAAACCTGAAAGGCCCACTGAAAAAAGGGGCCTGTGATCCATTCCTAAAGTTTTAAACTAGTTTTTCTGTAAATTGCAGAAAAAATGTCACCCTTTCCTGAAAAAGGTTTCCCAGACATAAAAACCAATGACTCCATATCTTTTTGAAGCTGAAAGAAAACTTCAAAATTTTCCTTAAAAATCTTGCGTAAAACCTGTTTCTGATGAATTTCAGGGGTCCAAAGTTACTTCTTTTAAACAAAAAAAAATTCAGAAAATTTGATCCTTAGAAAAAATATTGATTTGGGATTTGAAACAAAACGTTTGTTAGGAAAAACTGCAATCACAAAACAGAAAGACAAAAACTAAATTTATACACGAGTGCCGCAGTATTTTAACCCACCATGATTGCAAAACAAAGAAAGTTTTTCCCTTAAAACAGAAAGCTGTGAGAGGTTTGTTTCTTTGGGAATCCTTGTGTTATTCAACATTCCCCTTTAACGGGCCAGAAGAGTTTTTTTTCTTTTGGAAAAAACTAAACCCCTGCCAACATCTTAAATGATTTTGGCTGAAAATCCCAAAGAAAAAATACTTGATTTTTCAACCTAAAAAAATCTCAGCTTAAAAAAAATTTATTTCTCCTTGTGATCAGTTTAGTGATGAAGTAGGATTTGACACTATTTATGGTAGCTTTCTAATAGGAGATGCAAACTACAAACATCTTTGGGAAGTAATAAAGATTGGCCTTGTCTTGTCGCCTGTGAATGCGACTGTTGAAGGTGGTTTTTCAGTCAATAAATCTTTACTGGTTGAAAATATGCATGAAAAAACAGTCATTGCACAGCGTCACATTCATGATGAGATACAAGAAGCAGGAGGGATTAAAAACATACACATTAGCAAAAAGATGTTGAATTACGTGAGAGGTGCTCGGAAACGCTATCATGAAATTTGTAGATGAAGAAGCAGGAAAGAAGTGAAGAAGACAAGAAGAAGGCAGAAAAGAGGAAATTAGATATAAAAGTTAAAGATTTATAAGGAAAAAGAAAAACAATTAATGATGGCAACTGAAGAGAAACGAGAAGCAATAGAAGTGGAGTTGCAAGAACTGAAGAAGAAACAAGCTTCACTTTATTAAATATAGCATAGTATTTTATTGTATGACTCTTGATAATTTTAATAAAAAGAAAATTGACTTGAAACATGAATAATAAGAAAGCAGACACAGTTCCTCCTGTTGTGAGCTATTCAGTTCAGGAAATGTACATTTAGGTAAAATAAGACTAATTATACCAAACTTTTTAGTATGTTTCCTAAGTGGCCTGTTATTTAGTACGTATTTCTGCACATGATACCAAAGTGAATCAAGTTTGCTACAACTTTTTTATAGGGTTAGACATATTTAATTATTATTCCATCATTTTCCCTTAACTGATTGGCAAGACGTCTTTCTTATCTTCCATGAGAGGTGAGGCAAGGTCGGCTGTAGGGGAGGAGGGCCGAAAATAAATGTATTGAAATTAATATT
The DNA here is from genome assembly GCA_039000515.1 of Timema cristinae. Lineage (NCBI taxonomy): Eukaryota > Metazoa > Arthropoda > Insecta > Phasmatodea > Timematidae > Timema > Timema cristinae. The sequence continues at coordinate 4,916 of JBCFYV010004152.1, read as the reverse complement.
TTCACATGTATAGTATCGTAGAGTTATAGTAGAAATTGGTCAGGGAAAAGTCGGGGAGAATTTTTTTACAAATACTGTAGGAACCCTGAAGAGTTAACTTACATTTAATCAAGGGTTGTATGTATCCCTTCTTTTTTAAGGAGCGCTCTAGTTAATCCTGCATTTGTAAATCTGTTATGTGGTTATGTTCATCATGTTACAAATTGTAGTCAGCAATACCTAGATGGCATGATTCATTTATAATTAATGTGCTGCCATTAAGCACTGTAAACCTTTTGATAAAATGTTTGGATTGCTTGTTAACTTTCTTGTTATGAAAATATACTCGTGTGTTTGATGACATATTTTTCTGAAATTTTCACTCCCCTTTCATTGCTCCTTCATTTTACATATTTTGTACTCGCTATGTGAGCTTGTTAGTAAGGATCTTGTTCCATCCTCCAGGATGCAACTGTTAAATTGATATTCCATTCTGTTGCTGTTGGAATCTGGCTTACAAAAAAAAAGAGGGTTTGGTGGAAGCGATTTACACAGCTGCTTACATCAGGAACAGATGTCCATCAAAACAGCTGAAAGATCAAACACCTTATGAAATTTAGTATGTTTGAAAACAAAAAATAAGACATTTTAGGACTTTGGGTTGCAAAGCTTATATGCTGAATAAGGCTCCTACTAAAGGAAAGTTTGATCCAAGATCCAAAGCAGGTATTTTTTGTAGAATACTCTATAAAATTAAAGGCATACCGAATTTGGGATCCAGAAAAAATGAAAATAGTGAGAAGTCGAGATGTTAAAATTTTAGAGAATTTCTAGTTGAAGTTTTGAATGAACACAAGGAACCTGTGAACTTTGAACTTGCTTGCTTCTATCTTAACAATGCGAAATACACTATTTGAAGAAGCTTATGAACATGTAAAGAAAGTGACCTCAATAATCCTGAAGTCAGTCAGAATAACCTCCAATCAAATAATTAGTGAATTTCTTTCGGAAAACCTAAGCCCAGACTCCACAGTGACTAGAATAAGAGGGGGCCTAGTCTTCCTAAATTGACTAATACTGGGAAGACCAGCAATTTATTTAATTTGTTAATGCAAAATCCTGAAAGTATGAGCTTGGCGTTGAAGAGGTGGTAAATCCGTCATTACAAGAAGCCTTAGAAGGACCAGATGCAGCAGAAATGGAAGCTGAGTTTTAACGCTTTGACACAACAAGGCTTCAACATTGAAGCCACGTTCTAAAAATGAAACTGTCATTGGCTGTCGATGGGCACTCAGAAAAAGTATGGACCAGATTTTAATGTCGAACGCCACAAAGCTAGATTGGTAGTGAGAGGCTATAACCAACGTCCCGGGATCGACCTCCTTGAAACACTTTTTCACAGTTCTCCGGCTTCAGCTCAATAAGATTAGTTGCGACTTAATTTGTACCAACTTGATGTTGTAATGGCCTACATAAATGTAGATCTTGATGAGAAGATGTATATAGAGCAGTACCTTTGGAATGGAGCATCTAGCCTGTTTGCTTGTAAAGTATATCTATGGACTGAAGGAGTCAGGCCATCAATGGTTTAAAAAAATGGCACAAAAGACTAAAGATCTTTGGGCTAAAACAATTAAATACCGTAAGATGAGGTAACTTTGGCCCAAAAATCATCTTTTTCTACTTATTAAGTAAATATCAAATAACTTATTGATTTTTTATTACTCCTAATATTTTTTTTTCTTGTTTTTGATTATTAAAGGAACAATTTGAGTGGGTTATTTAATTTTTTTAAACTTTTTTGAACCCTCAAATACATTTTTGAAGTTTTGTGACAAAGTTACAAGGTCTTGGGGTAACTTTAGCCCCAATGTAATATTTCACTTATTTGATGGCAATATGTTCCTTGGGCTAATGTAATACCAATAAACGTGCCTATATATTGTTAATGGTAAGGTCTGTCATAAACGTGAGTTTTTTGGTTAAAAAAAAAGACAATATAGACTATTTAGAATTGAAATCTTTATTAGCGTATTAAACTGTAGGCTACAACAGAGGACTAATTAGAAGTGAAATCTTTATTAATTATTAAATGTAAAAGGGGGACTTTTTAGAAGTAAAAATTTTACTAACATTAAAACTACATTAGAGGACTAGGCTTCTAAACAAAACAATCAAGAGCGGGAAATGCAAACTGATTTCGCTTCAAAACCATTTATGGAGGATCAATTTTGCAAATAAAATATCCCCCCATTCATATTCCATGGAGTCCTTTCTCTCAGGCCATCCCCAAAAACTTAAGTCCTCTTTCCATGAAAATAACTGTGGGGCCCCTTCCTTGTTTTTGTGAAAATCTTTCCGGGGAAAAACTTTCCCCCATTGAATAAAATGAGAACAAAACCCCTGGGACAGCAAACCCTCTTTTTTAAATTTTTGGTAAATGAAAAGGTGCGGGCATCCAAAAATTTCTTCAAAGTCAGAAAACGTTTCACTTTCTTGGCCCAAAACTCTAAAAATAAGATCATTTTCACGAGAAAATTAGTAAAAGGGGAATCAGATGGGGGGCCTTTTTCTGTTCAACGGAGGGTGAGATTTAGACGAGGCACGGCTCTCTGTGACGTCTGAAAGGGCCAAAAAACTTTTCCCAAAGGTGGTACTTGCAACCTTTTTTTTATTTTTTTTGGGCCTTCCCATTTCCTGGGAAAATTTCGGACCGTTTTTTCTCCAACTGTTCCAAAAAAAGTTTCTCCAACAAAACTTATGTTCTTTTCATTCGGGTTCTGAGGTAACGGTTAAAAGGCATGTTTCAAATCAAGGGGTTTAAAATCCCCATTTTTTAAAACCTGTTTTTAAAAATTTTTTTTTTCCCCTTTTTCCCTTCAGTCTTTTCATAAATTTTCCTTAAAACAACCCGGGAAAAGACATCCTTAAAAAATTGGGGGGAAAATTTTCAAATCGATTTTAAAACCTTCCACTTTGTTAAGATACCCACGCCAATAAATTTAAAAAGGCCCCCAAAAAAATGCAAAAATCCAAAGGGGTTGTGGAGATGTGTTGTTTTAAAGTTTGGGAAAAACCCCCAAACCTGATGTATTTTTGGGGTTCACCTTTTAATTCTAAGACTGGGTGCTAATAGGGTGATGATAAATTATCACCAAACTTTACTAAGGGTCCAGCCTAAATTTTTTAAAACCGATTGTAAAAAAGAGCAATTCAAACCAGTCTTCAAAAGTTATTGCACCCAAACCACCCACTTTTGGGAGCGGTTAAAAACGAGTTTTTTTGGGGAAACCAATTTTCTTTTCCAAGTCTTTCCATTTTTTAAATTCGCCTTATAGACAAACATATGGTGCAAAAAACATCTCCCTTTTTGGAAATTCCCACGGGAAACTTTTAAAAAAGGGTAGAGCTCTTACTAAAGTTACAAATATTTTCAACTTTATTTACTCCCTCGCTTGCACAGAACTTTTTTATTTCCGGGAAATTAAAATCACTCGGGTTTAAGTTTCTATAGTTCCCAAATGAAAGATGGGGGACTTCCTTTTAAAAACGAGACTAAAATTTTGCCAATGTAATGTTGATTTTCCGCTTCACCAACTTTAGCAAAAAAATTTCTTAAAAATTGGCGGGGTTTGACTAAAAGATCAGGATGTTTTTAAAAAAACCCTTTTGCCCAATTCATAGCCAGGGTAATTTCCTGAGAACCCCGTTTTAACCTTACCCCCCCTTTTTTTTTATCAAGATAGGCTAATTTTCTTCAGGTGAAAACACACGGAGCGACCTAACTGGTTTGTCTTTGCAGCCTTTCATTTTAAACTTTTGATTGTAGATCTTGAGATGTTATATCTTTTTTGCGCAATTTTGAGTAAGTTGTCCGGGCCTGACCTTTAAAACAAGGAAATTTTGCAATGTATTTGGAGTGTAATTCCTTTTATGCTCGTGGGTTGCCCAACTTTTTTTTTTGATTTTCTTGGCATGATACTGTGAAAATAAAAAAAATTTTTTGGTTATTTTTTTTCACAAAAAAGCCATTAAAAAAAACTTTAAAAAATTTAAAAAAAGGGACTATTGTGCTACCCAAAAAATCAATAAAATTAGCATTAGAAAACCCAAATTATTATCATTTTTATAAAATTAAAGTCAAGCAACAAAAAAATTTGAGGTTGGGCTAAAAATTCCCCCAAAGTCATAAAAATTCAGCAGATTTGACAAAATGAAAAAAAACTAAATTTTTAATATTAATTACGTTTTACTAGTGGAAATGTAAGTATAAGAAAATGTACTTACAAAAAAATTAAAAAAACTTTCAGGAAAGAGGTGCAGAAAAGGGGAAAAGGTTGGGGAACCCTTTATTTTGAACACTCAGAACAGATTTTTTTTATGAAAAGAAAGATTAATGAAAAAAGAAACAAAACCCTACAAATTATCTTTTTCAGTCAATAAACTAGTGCTCTACCTAAAATTTTTCACCCAATTGCAATCAAATCGTTTAATATACCAAAGGGGAAAACACCCAGAAAAAAAACATTTTTTAATTTGGGCAAAAATTTAAACCCCATTTTTTACGGTATTTGACGTTGTGAAATTTTATATGAATGTGTTTGTTTTTGATGATCGGGGGTTTTTATGTAGATAAATTTTAACCATCGCGACAAACAGTTAAAAAAGTTTACACAAGATTAAAAAAGATGATATATTTAAAAACTTCCAGTTAAAGGATTTAAAAAAACTGCACTACTATTTTGGGAAATTTTAAATTTCAAACAAGATGAAAATTTTTCAAAGAAAAGGTCAAAATATTACAGAGCCCCATATTTAGATGACTTTTCCCCAAGAAATTTGGTTTCTAGACCCCAAACCAGTAAAACACTCCTTTTGATGGAAACGGGAAAGTTAAAAAAAACCTTTAAAAAAGTAAGAGACAGAGAAAATGAGGG
>JBCFYV010004151.1:0-24184 GCA_039000515.1 Timema cristinae | reverse complement strand
TTGTACATTATCGGGGTCCTTCTGTCGGGGCACTAAACGATGAAACAAGATTTGTGTAGAGAAAACTCTTAGTTAAAGGTTTAAATACTACACATTTACTATATAAATTAATATTAATTACCCGCTTTGTGGCCGCATGGTCTAAAGCGCTAATTACGATAGACTAGACTACTAAAGACTGGTAAATTGTGGTTTGATATCATTTTGGGTGTACTATGGTGTTTTCCTTCTCCCCCCAAATGGAGAATAGTTCATCTAACTGCACCCTTACAAACCCCTAAACACATTAGTGTAATTGTTATTGGTGTTTGACATGATGAGTATAAAATGCAATGCTAAAAAAAATTACCGTTTTAAAAAATTTTAAAGGGGTTTCGCCCCCATCAACCAATACTTGTCGACAGTGACGTAAAAATCTTGTCCCCTTCCATAAAAGGGGAAAAATAAAAAACCTTTTTGATTATTTATAAAATTAAATTTAGTTTTTTTTTGGAAAAGGTCTATTTGAGTATAATATTTTCAAAATTTTATTTTAGAAATGGATTTAAAAAATATTTTGTATGCGCACCCCTTTAATTTAAATTCAAAAAAACTTTTACTTAAAAACAAATATTTTAAATAACCCGTATAATTTTCGATGCCGAGGAAGGGAGATTGAGGTTCTAATTTTGGGTTTGGGGTGAACTAGATGTGATTTTTCCTAAAGGGGTTTTTCCACTCCCCTTTCCACACAAAAGTGGTTCACGTCCTGAAAAATTAAACCCGTCCCAATCCCTAACCAATTAGGGGGGATCGCCCAAAATTTTATCGGTTCCTGTTCTTAAAACCACTTTTTAAAAAGGTTTTTGGTTCTTGTTCTTTAATTAAAAAAATATAGTACAGCGTCTTTCTATCAATGAGGCTACGTCAATGTATAGATTCGATCAGGTTTTTTTATGAATGGGGAAGGTTGTTTTTTATATTTAAAGGGGGGAAAGTATCCGCATTGCGTGGAACGAGAGTGGAGAACCATTTTTGAAAAACATTCTGGATAAAAATTTTTCTGTTAAAAAAAACAAAACTAAAAATTACTTAATAACAATAGTGCACCTTTTAATTTGCATCTTGATCTGTCTTGTCAATCCTCGTCAAACTTATGAACTGAGTTTTCTTTAAAGACCCCAGCACTGAACACAAGAAACATTCACCCAGCTATTTCCTATTTTAAACTAGAGTGAAAGAATTTAAATTTGCATTTTGCCCCCTCCTCTGGCCTTTTCCCCTAAAAATAAGTGTTCAACCAAACCCACATCATTTTTCAAAATTTCCAGGAGGTATACATACTAGGCGGAGCGTAAATTTTTTTTCGATATTATTTTCCCGCTAGTGCGGAAAAGTTGTGGATATTTTAAAAAAACATATGTGAAAATTTCAGATTAATCAATAAATATTTTCCCGGTTCCATTTTGGGGTCAAAATATGCGGAATTACCCAAAAATGATGTAAAATTTTCACAGTTCAGTGACTTTTTTTATTTAAGATGTTTTCCCTCCCCCTAGCGCGGAAAAGTCGGAATAATGGATTGGAAACTAAAGTGCAAAATTTTAGAGTAATAAATAAATATCTTCCATTTTCCACTTGAGGTAAAATATACGAATTTAGGCAAAAATAAAATGGGAAAAATTAGGGGAAAAATTTAGGGAGAAATAAAAAATTTCATAAAATTTATTTTTTAGTTTTTTAAACATTTTATTTATAAAATTAGTATTCGTAAATAATTTTTTTAGCTTTAAAACAAAACATCTTACTACCCACGCAATAAATACTTTGTAGAAATAAGTTTTTTTTCGAGTTCCAGAATAAAAGTTGCAATGTGCATTAGGGCCATTTCATTCAGGGTTTCCATATTTTTTACACTAATTGGTTTTTTTTCAAACGATGGCATGAACGCCTTGACTCCATTCTGGTCAATTAATCCATCACCTTGGTCTCTCCAGACTAAAGGGAAGTTCTGTTGTCAGTTTTACTCCTCTTTAAACACTTGAGTGTGGCACGGGAAATTTTATGTTTCCCAAGGTAACACTGAAATTCCCCAGCTTTATCAGTTGACTATGTCTTCGTTCGACAAGTGGTGGAATCAGATTTCCGTTTTGGGCAATTCCCCAATCTATGAGATAAGTAAAATTTGCTCTAAAAGTTAATTCGGGAAATTTGGAAAACACGAACCCTGGCCTTTTTTTTTCCTTGCTTTAAAAAATCCTGGGGAGGGAAATTTCTCGCGCTTTTTGGTTTGGGTCAAAACATTGCAAGGGATTATTGCTTCAGGATGACCAAAGTACCCATTTTTTGGATGACGCGATCCACAACTACTTCAGATTGTTTTAAAGGTAACGTGAACCCCGAATTGTTTTCCAAAATTTCATGGCCATCTGAAAATTGGGGATCGATTTGATTCTAAACCACGCAGGGCTAAACCCCTTTTATAAACCAGCCAAAGCTTGTATTCCTTAGAGGCCCCGGTCCCAAAATATAAACAGAAGATTTGATTAGCAGTTGTAAACCCAGGGGGCATGGGAAAGATTTCCGGGATTTTTTGTGTCACATTTAGGACACCACCATTTGCCCTTTGCAGTGCAGATATCCCCAAATATCTCGGGGTTGTGCTCAGTCATTTTTTTCTTCGAAGGAACTGCGGCCCAATTTCTTAAGTCCACAAAGAAAAAGTTCACAATTCTGAAGCGTTTTCCAATTTGGACCACAATACTTTTAGGGCCTTTTGTATCCCCATGGAAGACACCACCCTTTTTTTCTCGTGTTAATGGGTTACCATACCTCCTAATGCTAACAGTGTAGTGAAATCAATATGACGTTCTTTGCAAAATGTCGTTATACTTTCGTAATGTCTTTAGCGGAAGAGGTGATTGGTGACACATGCCCTACATATTTGCAGTCAGGTTTCTTCTATTAGTGTCACGTGTTCATCAAGCACTCTTTTCTGGTGCAGCACCCCTCAATGTTCCTCTGAATTAAAGTTTGATCTTTTCGACCGTCAAAATACAGTCCTTTCAGGTTATTGGTGCATAATAAATTGAAATCTTGGACTTGGCGTTCCATGCGATATTTATTTCTTTCCATTCTTATCTTATGCCTGTCTATAACATGGGACATGTCGTATGTGTCACAACTCCTAAGTCTTCAAGAAGTGCACTTGCTTACTGTTGCCGCAGCTCTGTCGGATACTCCTATTCTGTCGCACGCACTAGCTAGGCTGGAAGGCGGGTTGTTCGTTATATACTTTTATCCCTTACATTCTATTGCGATGTGGTTGAAGGTATATCAGTAATATCCTGACACTGTTGCTCATCAACATGATCTAGAAGAATGAGATAACTTCAAATCTTCACATGAAAAATCTGTGGTTGCGATTTCACTTTTCTTCTGTTTTATGAACCTTTCATGTTCCTTTTCAACTATATGTTCATTTCCTAGGTTTCTGTGTTATCGCCATATCAACTGGCCTATCACCATTTTCCTTGAAGTCCTCTGATCCTCAAGAAACAGTCTTTCAAGTCTGGAACTTTCCTTTCACGTGGGCATTATCATCTGTGAGAGATACACACTTGCAAGACAAAATATCAAACAAAAGCTATTTTGATTCAGATTGTAAAATTAGTATTTGGACTTCATCTTTTCCGTCTGTTTTTAGCGACAAATCTCTTCATGCTCTTGTACTTATCATGACATGATCTAATCATTTTGATTATTCTTTCCTTAGAAAACTGTTGGAATTGAGGCAGCTGCCAAATTGTTTCAACCTTTTCAGCCACATAAACCACTATCGCCCTACAGGTGGGTCCGATTTTGTATTATTTTTCAATTCATTTCTCACCAACAAAAAGTACTTCATAATATCTTCGTATGTTGGTAGAACGCGGGTACTTAATTCTGCTGGATACCCAAAAACGGGACAAAAAACATCACCTCTACTGTGCCTTTTTATCTTCAGATTCTTCACATTTCCCGACGATTACGACATTTCTCCGTTATATCTTTAAGTACACTACTAGTTCAACACAATATTAAAAATCCAATAACACTTTCACATGTACTATTTTGCAATAAAATTTAGACACTACCAATTAATACCTGAATTACAAACGTGCCACGAGCAGAACATTCGACAACGGTCAATCTACAATGATCGAACATGATAAAACTTAACTTAATGGGGAAATTCCCGCAGATGGCCTTGATTTCGCTTGTGCAATCTTTTTAGTGGAGGGTAGTGCCATCTATTGTCTCTATCGTGGGCGTTGATCAACGTCTATGGCTGCCCGAACGTTCCCTGGCATTCATATGCAATAATTTACTATAATGCCATCTATCATGAACCATTCACCTTTTAGCAAGTCTGAATATTTTATATCTAGGCTGATTAGATAGTGCTAGCAGAGCAATGCTATACAAAGAATTTAGACTGAAGTATATAATTGTTAGAATAAATGAATAGCGAAAACATTTGGCGCGTAACCATGGCTGCCGAGTGCCGGGCCAATGCAGGTTACTATGATAAACGCGCGTCAGAGAATTTGTTAAGATGCAAAAGTCTAACCGGAAGATATTTATTGATTACTCTAAAATTTTGCACTTATGTTCCTTAAATATTCTTTCAACTTTCCGCGCTAGCAGGAAGAAAAAATCTGGGAATTAAAAAAGTCACGAAAATGTGAAAATTTACATCATTTTCGGATAATTTCGCATATTTAGAACCCAAAGTGGAACGGAAGATATGTATTGATTAATCTGAAATTTTCTACGTATGTGTCTGAAACATATCCACAACTTTTCCGCACTAGCGGGAAAATATTTCCAAAAACAAGTTTTTACGCTCCGCCCCACTACATACAATAGGCTTATATGCTTGTCCAAAAGAGATGAATTTCTTGGTTTCTGTATTTCAACTTCTAAAGAACGGGCTATTATCTGCCTTCTATCGAAGCTAAATACACCCTTAAACCTCTAGCTTAAACATTAACGTGAGAAAAAGGACAACAATGTAATAGTCACCGACATTACTTTAGAATTTAACATTGTTTATTGCTAAGGACTCATTAACTCTTCTAATCACCTTAACATTTCAAAATTAAGTTAAGGAAAGAAGAAGAAAATCTGTGCAACATGTCAAAATTATAAAAAAAAACTAAAACTACGAAAACTTTAAGAACCTTTATGAACCTAAAATTATTTAACGGTTCTGGCTCTTCAGAATAGTGTTTTAGGGTTCTGGTTCCGATTCTGGTTCCTTAAAAATAAATGCTAATTTCGGATATCGGTTATGGTTTCTGTTCCAGTTAGACTTCCTGGTAATTAGTACTTGAACCCTAATGGGTAGTAAAGACGCGGTGCTAAATAATAATTAAACATTCCATCATCGTACTTTTTTGAAGCCTGTTTAATGTTATTAAACCATAAGTGAATATGTGGACTAAACTTGTCTCGGCTGGATTGTCGGGATGAAGGTGGTTTTTGTTTTTAGAAAGTTTTCCACACACAAATTTGGGTACACTTACTCTGAATTTTGCCTTCTTCATCCTTACCTTTAATGCACTAAATTTCACCCTGAAACTTGCTTGCATAGTCTATGGCCCGCTGTCACTCTTGCAATATAATATACTGCTGGGGACAGGAGGTGGGAAGGAAATTTTTTTAAATTGAATTTATCTTTGAGTAATTTAAAATGTTTTTTTAAAATACAAATGGAGGATGCTAGTGCCAAGAATGTTATGACACTTTATAAGTTATTAGTCTAGACAGACTTTAAAGATAAACACACCAAAAAATTATAAATAAGGAGGGAAGAAACTCAAACCCACCTCCCTCCTCCCCCCCCCCCCCGCTCATTTACAGGATGACCTTGATCTACAACTACTGCCACATTGACAGAAGTATCAATGCCTATAAAATAACACTAAAAATAGAGTAAAGATTTTTAATTGTTAATACACTGGTTAGTATTTTCTCAATTTCCTTACTGTGATCTAAAACTTCCACACACACGTTCATTTCCCGCTTGATGCAGACTGTCATTCCCACTTCGTAAATGCAAATTTTTTACTCGCCCGCTTTCGTTCAGAGTGAAGCGGTGGGGGGAAAAACTTGTACGTGTCAGATGTTGTCATTGTGATGTTATAGAGGAACATGTGCCTTTAAAAAATGAATCTGCCTTTTTGGTGTAAAAGTTGGCTATTTATTTTCGTTTGAAATTAAGCACTCTTCAATTTGATAGATAGAAAAAAACCTTTAATTCTTTAAAAAACATTGTTCCATTTCATTGTGATTATTTTTAAATATTTATATTAAACCCCCATTGTATTTTATTTTTATCCTTAGTCCATAACCGACATTTTTCTTTTTAGTTTAATATATTAGTTTTCTCTTTGGGCTTGGAAAAAAAAAAAAATAACATTTTTAAAAAATTTATTTTGGAAAACTTTCTGTAGGGGGATTGGGGCTTCTTCCTCGTATTTGGTTAACATGGAGCCCAAACTTTGGAGCTCTTAATTTAATTTTTTTTAAAAAAAAATTAATGTTTTTTAAAAAAAGTGCTAGAGCAATGGAAAGTTAAGTAGATGTCAAGAATTGTGTTAAGAATAAGGGGCGAGTTAAAATTTAAGAAGTGAAACAAATTTCTAGCGGTGTTGTTTCAGCCTGGACTAATTCATGGGTGATCAAGCCAACTTTTCAACTTTAAAGTATATGTTTTTTTTTTTAAATCAAATTTTCAGAATTTTGTAAGAACTTTCAAAAGACTATCTAATTCAGAGAATTAATTAACACTTTTTTTTATGTCTAAATAATAATTGTTTTGATTTTTTTCCCTTTTCTTTTTGTCTCAACAAAAATTATTTTTTTTTTGTCAAATTAAAAATTATAACACCCGGGAAATTTCCATAGGTAGGTTTGGGGATGTGGTAAAAAGGAAACAATAATATAACCACAAAAGTTCCAATAATTGTTATTTTAAAACTTTTAAATTTTTATTGTAGTCTAAATTAATTAATTTAAAACAACCATTTTTATTTCATTTGCTAAATTTTTTACTTTAAGTATTACCCAGTGGTCTCGAAAATTGAAGTCGTCGTGCCCCCTGCCCTGAATTACCGAGGTAATTTTTTTTTTAAATTTTTTAAATATTTTTCTCCTAGATCCTTGGAGTGGCGCCCAAAAAATAAACAATTTTTATACATATAAACATTAAAACTGTTTTATGAAACAATATTCAGAAGACACGAAAACTAGACACAGAAAAATTATAATTTATAAATACATAACATTTTTTTTTTCATTAAATACTACAATCAGATGTTTATCAGGCGGGAAGGTCTATCGGCCCGCACCGCGCTCCCCCTCTCAAAAGATCCCAAGCTATTCCATTCAGGGTGGGAAATTTACTCTCTGAAAGGTCTTTTTTTCCTACCAATATCCTACTATATAATAGATTTATGGTAGGTAAAAAGGCCTTACAGAATTTCAAATCCTACCGTGAACAGACAATATATTACTATATGCTACTCACAAACAGGATGGAAACCCAATACTCTTGACGTCAAGGAAAGTATTAGCGTGGGTTAACCTCTTACCAGAATAAAATCTTAAAATAAACTATGCTCTTACATAATTAAATTTTTTTCCGACAAATTTTATCTAGATTTTGCCTTACCATAAAATTGATTTTAAAATGAAACAAACACTTAATAAATGATCTAACAGCCCCACCCTCCAGCCCCTTTTGTTAAGAAAATACGTACCGCCCAAACCTTTAGGGTAATATAAAGGATTGTCCATAAAGTTAAAAATAAAGTTAAATAATCTCAAGAGAACATAAATTCTATTTGTAACTTTTTTAAAATCTTTTCCCCCTAGAAGGGTGATACACAACACAGGTTTTTAAGGAAAGGTTGAATTAACAAGCAAAGTACAGTATAGAAACGATGAGTGATCACGGAAATGTATAAAAGCATTCAGTCAAACTCTGTATGACGGGGGAGATGACTCGAATTCCCAATCAGGGGAAACTGAAGGTCGGTTTTTTAAGTAAATGGTTACTAAGCACCACGCAAATTTAGGTAAAGTTTTTATTTAGATATAATTATCATTCTCAAAAAAATAAAACAAATCTGATATATACAGGATGCCCACGGAAAACTAGCCACCTCCTATATCCAGCAGGCTCCTCACTCTGAATTGGGGGAGGTCATCACCCTTTCACCCCATAATGTGACATGAAGAACGAGTGAATAAAGCTTATACAAGCAGTTCACTTGCTCATTCATCATGTCACAAAAACGAATGGAAGGGATTGACCTCCTCCAATTCGAGTGAGGCAGCTTCCTGGATATAGAGGCGGCTACTTTTTCCATGGGCCACACCTGTATATGTAAATAACCATGGTAGAAAGAAGACTATGATAAAAAATAATCTCCAAATAGCTCATGGAAATACCATTTGTGCACACTGAACCCGTGTCGCTAGTTCGTTCACCCAACATTTTCCTCAGGGTAATCTATGTTTACTAGGATAATGCCACTGCCGAAGGTGGACCCTACTGGCTGATATTTCACCAGCCTCCATTGTCTCCCAATACCACCCCCTATCATTAATCCAAACCTAGGCCAACAGTTGACGGCACGTTTAACAGCCCTGCCTATCTCTCTTCCTCGTTGATCCCTCGATGGCTAGTTTAGGCTAACGCGCTAGTTTCCGAGTTGAAAGACGCCGTAGGACGGAATCGAGTTTAGAATCTCCTTTGGTGAACTGGGGTTAATTTTTTCCTTAAAAATGGTTGTCACTCTCCCCACCCCGCTCGCCCTATCCCATGAAAATGCGGCTCACTTCAAACATATTAAACTTTTTCAATTCCTAACTCTACTCGCGTAATTAGTACCTCAGCGTATAACCCAACGGGTAGTAGTATACCGGGTGCTAAAAAGAAAAAAGCTCTGTCAGATTTTATAATTAATATTATTGTCCCACCATACCCCCGCCTCGTTGGCGTATTGCTACGCGCCTAGCCGTGTTGAGCTCGACCGCTGAGAACGGCAGATCGGGTTCAATCTCGGTCGCTTAGAAATGATTTTGTTTTTCCTAAATGTTATCCATTCTCCTCCTCGCCAAATGCGGGTTTCACTTCCGCTAATTCACACCTCTTCCAATTCCTAATCCATTAACGTAATTAGTACATAAAAGCGTATAACCCTAACGGTAGTAATACACGTACTAAATAATGAAAAAATATTGTCACAAACCCTGAGCAATGTTGGGATTGTTTGCGTTTGGTTGATTTAACATTACTTTTATTTTCGTGGACCTACTGACTGAAAGCGCTGAGGCTTAACGAATATGATAGTAACATTAAGTGTTCGGGCCAATTCTGGCGAAGCGTACGCGCGAGCGCGGATATCAAATAGCTCTTGATCAGTTTGTTGATGAGAGGCAAAGGTTCGGGAATCTGCCTCAGTGAACTGAGGTGTTTTTCTCATACTTCTCTCCACGCTAATATGAATCTTATTTGTAAATACCTACTTTGATTATAGTATTGAATTATTAAACATATCAGTTTTAACATATATATATATGGTTATGTCTTACCAATAAATTAGGCCGTTAGTGCAAGTGTGCCAAACCCTATCGATAGTAATACAAATTCAAAATGAGAAGTTTCCCTACACTCCAATGAACCAACGTAAAAAATATTGCCTACGCCTGTAAACTAGGACTGTATCGGTCTAAGCTGCGCGTAAAGAAAAATAGAACCGGTTCTATCTTTTTCAAAGGGCGCGCGCCGTCAATCGCATCCATCTTTTGCCACCTTCGCAATTACTAACCAAACACTTCAAGCAATCGTCGATCCCAGGTCCTGATTCGAGTTCTGTAGGTGGTCGCTAGCGCGTGTCAGTCATTATCCATTAACCTAAGTCTTCATGAATAAACTAGTTTCTTCCGCCAGCGTCAATCTCTTATATTCCTTTTAGTATTCATTTAAACATCTCACCCTACATTACACATTAGCGTAAGTGCGTAAAACCCGCAACGGTAGTAAGACGCGGTGCTAATATCATAATAATAACACATTTTGTAATATCTCTTAGTAACTTACATTAAACCAAATTCGTACCCCACTTATTATTTATAAACCACTTCAACTACTCTTGCCGCGAACCCGTAACTCCTCCCACGAGCTATCATGAACAAATCAGCCCACAGGAAGGGGCAGGGTCAGGACAATATATTTTTATTTTAGCACGCGTCTTACTACCCTTCCAGGTTAAAAGCAATAATGGACGATAAGGTATATAATTTATAAAAGTGAACCCGTATTTGCGATGTAGGGAAGTGGAAACCCATTTTTGGGGGGAAACCTCCGTTTACACACATCCCTCAATCTACCCGTATTCAGCAGTCTATATCACCTGCTAGAGTAGCACTTTAGAAACCATAGGCCACCGCATCGGTTATGTGTATATATATATATATATAAATATGTGTGTGTGTGTGTGTGTTAGGGTGTAATTATTGTCTAAAAATATGTATAAATCTTAAAAGTCATTTAAAATTACTTTATGATCTAAATTCGAGATCCAGGATTTTAAAGAGTGTATTTTAAATGTTAGGACTTTTAAATGCATATTTTCACAGATTGTCTAAGTTATAAACATCCAGAGAACAATAGACAACAATACAATTACATTTATCTAAGGTAATTTACAGAGATTTTGTGAGACATGTATTTAAATAACAAAATAATGACCAAAAGGGACTGGTACAGGTTTTACTCAACATAAAACAGTCAGTCCCTCTTCCCTGCTTTGGTTTTGTGCACCCGTTATCAACATCACGGTGTTTAGCTTTTTGGCTGTGAAGTCTTCCAATCCAAGCAAACCCGCCTCTTGAAACAGTGTAACCAACTGTTCAACAACTTGGTAGCATGTCTCACTGCATGCTTATATTTTATAAAAGATGGCTTGTAGCCGTATTTGCGCACTTTGAGTAAAGAATCTCTTAGCGGTGCCCACTGTATATCGTCTGTTCGTCACATCCCAAGTCGCAAAATGGCAAGTAGTAATAATTATATTAATTATTATTTATTATAAAACATTAGTTATTTTAAACCTTTGGTTAAACAAGTAGTTATTGATTAGCTTGGAGGTCATTGGACTGAGTGTTTATCACAAGATTATGACGAGAGATTGAGAACATAATATTTCTCTCTGAGTGCTGGCCTAATACTCCTTTCAAAATATAGCATCTCCTTTATTTATTTATTGTTTGAACGTTTTAACACAAGTTTTATAAATGGGAAGGATGAGAAAGGGTAGCTTTAAAATGCTCCCGCACTAACAAGACGATCAGTTAGCTTTCGAAAAGGTCAAACTGGCGCAGCTCTCTGCTTTGGCAGACACGCACACGCTGGTCAAGTTTGACGGACTAAATAGGGTACAAATTTAATAAATTATAGCCTACCTAATTCTTGACTAAACCGCTGGTGAGGGGAAATTATTGTTCTAATTTCTGTTGGTTTCTCTTCTCCTTCCAACCCAAATTCTGATATTGATGCGTAGAAGAGGAAATTCAATTAAGTCCCATAAACCACAATTCTTAACCGGGGTGAAGGGGAAGGGAAGGTGTTTTTGTTGAGGCCTCAAAAAATAAATAAAATGTTATATTCTTATTACATGAAAGGTCCAACTATCTAAATTTAACGTTTTTGGAAGAAAGAATTTCGATATCGTAAGCTGTAAGTACAGTAGACTCTCGATTTCCCCGCGGGTAATGAAGGGGAAGGGAAGGCACGATATAGAAAACAACGGCTAGTACAAATAATCTCCATCTGTTTTACCATCGCCAAACAAAATTCGTACTCCGTTTGTTTTCTATTGTATTTATGTGAAAAGGGATTTTCACAGATGGTAAATATTAATATGTTAGTAAAACTAGGGGCCACGAATAATAAAAAGTTATGAACCATGGTCATAAACCAGCAGGGTAAGTAGAAGCGCTCTTTAAGAAGTAGAATCGACTCCTGTGACTACGTGTTAACCGCAATGGTACCTGATTCACCGTTTGACGAGGGAAGTCAGGTTTGTATCTCAAGCTTGGCCCCCTGAGTAGGGAATGAGTATACTACATGTTATTTCCTCGTTTTCCCATCCTGCTCCATGCTCCATAGCATGTAATGCCATTTGGGACTATCCGCATATTTACACTAAAAGGCAGGGATGTTAAAGTTGAATTGAGAAAATGCACCCCGCATTTGTGTGAAGGAGAACGGGAACCCCATTTTGTTGAAAACCACTAGCAACCGGAATTCTAACTCCAATTTTATCCATCACAGACATCCTGTCATCAGGGGATCCGGGTTTTGATTTCCGTGGCCGAAAAAATATATCACCGTGAAATTGGGCTCCTTTTCACATCCCCCTTTCACAGTGATGGATTGGGTTGTGTTTGTACAGAAAGTCACATGAAATTACCCCAAAATAAATAATTAACATTTTGTGGTTGTCCGTTTCTGAGTCTTAAGGCCGATATGCTAAGCTAAGCTAAGCATGGTTCCCTCTTTTCACTCCCGAATTAAGTGTGTTTTTCTCTCTGGTCTGCTCCATTGAACTTTCAGTTTATGGTGGCGTTCTACATATGTCTTGTTTGAGTTCAGTATAGTACTTAGGAAGAAAAATAATTCTGCTCCTTAGCAGTGTGTTTTTGAAAAGAAGAAGAAAATTTAGGAGGTGGAGGATTGACTTGTTCAATTAACGCTGGCTTCCATTTTAATACAAACACATTATTAAATATAAAACATAATTAAATTATACTTACATACACTCGAACCAAACTGAAAACAAAACTTCGACACTTCTATAATTCAGCAAGAAGTCTACTTTCATATCAATATTTAATGTGGGCAAAATTAACCTTGATCAGGTCATAAAATCGTAATGTTAAAATAAAATTAAATGCCTGAATATAAAATTATATAACGGTTTTAATTTTCTGTTTATTAGAAAAGTAGGGAACAAAATTATTTTGAAGTAAAGGTTAATTTTAATTAATCAATATAAATCCTATAATAAATAATCAAGAACTCCTAATAGCCTAATAAACAAAAGAACTAATAAAATTAAAAGATAATAGAGAAATATTAATTATAAGGAAAATGTTAAAGACAGCAAAAATTTTAATTAACAAAAAACATATTGAGATATAAATAATTGAATTAATATTGATAATAACAAGTCTGAATATAATTAAATTACATCAGGATTAGAAAGATAGGTAGAACCACAAATACTAGCTAAGCCTAAAATTATAGAAAACTTTATAACTTTAATCCTATTAAAGAGTGAAAAGAGTCATAAAAGAACAATAGAAGTTAAAATACAGAAAACATATTAAAACTAGATAATACAATACACACGCAAAACCACATATTCAAAGGTTACTATAAATTATTAAAACATTGCAAAGGAAAGATAAATTAGGTCTAGCAATGATTAAAATATAACATTTAAGGTAATACTGCTTTTATACCCGTCGCGCTTTGCCCTCAATAATTGATAATAACGTTTAATATTAACTAAACTTTTTTGGTCATAAATCAAACTTTATTTTTTCAAATAACTATGAGTTTTTCTCAGTTTCTAGCTGTAAATAAATTGGGCCGTAGTTTTAATTATCACTTTTTGAAACAATTCATAATAAAAGAGATATATAGTTTAAGTATCAAATTTACACGTTTTATTTTTTATTTTTAACCTTCAAAATTTAGTAATATAAATAAATAAATAAATAAAATATTTTTTTTCAAATATATAGCAAAAAAAAATCACATTTTATTATTTTATTATTAATGAAACTACGTCACACTAATTACTATTTACTTAATTACAAAATATAAATCACAAATTCTTAAATAACATCATATCAATTACTTTATAATCATATATTTATTATTATATAAAATCAAGTGTTGGATAGTCCTATATGTTATTCAAGGACATTTCTACACGTACAAAGTTTCATTCGAATACCGTTTCAGCTTTTTGACGTGATTGAGCAACAAACATCCAAACACACAAACTTTCGCATATTATAATATAAGTAATAGATTACAGAATATGACAAAATAAAATTTTAAAATTTTAGCCAATGAAAGTGAACATGGAAATAAATTGCATAAAATGTTTTAATACAGTTAAAACGTAATTATACGAAATTATGTGAATAGGAGATAATTGATAATAAAATGTGTTGAATATATATAACGATCCTTACTGATATTTAGTTTCCTCAAATAAAACGCAAAAGAAACGATTGTGATCGCGGACTTGATAAGATTAAAATAATTGACATGTGTAAAAAAAAACGGTTGTTGACACCCTGCTCTAATTTGTTAGGGATAGTGAGGATTGAATTTAGAGAAAAGTACCCGAGTTTACGTGGATAGATACGAGAAAAACCAAAAAAACCTTTTTTTTTTTTTTAAAGGGGAAAACTCACCCATAGCACACCACAGGGATGCGACCCCCCAAACTCTCCGTCATCGAATCCAGTCCATTGCGAGAGAAACGCCTTCTTGGTTTTCATAAAATAGACACTGTATTAATTATGAGACGTAATAAGAAGTTGAAGTTTATTGTCTCGAACCGTGCATCAAATATTGTTTAGATCCATATGACCTGCCAAGGTGCCAACCCCTGCCCTGACAGTTCGACCACCGAAGTCTAATGTATTTTTTTGTATTACAACATTTCATTTTGCAATCAAAAAATAACACCTCACAACCCTAATATGTTTTTAAAAAAACTTAAAATTAGCTTGATTATGGTGTAAGAAGTTATAAATTGCTATCTCTATTGGGGGACTTCGCTAGAACCCCACACACATGACCAACCCCCCCCCCACCCCCTCGTTCAATAATTGGTAATTAATTTTAGGGCAAACTACACAAACCTTTCCTGTCAGTGACTGATTTTTAACACCAAAGAGGTAGCGGTGCGAGTTTTCTGTTAGCGTGTTCTGTCTAGCGATGATCTGCTAGCGTGACTGCTAGCGTGGTCTGTAGCGTGACTGCTAGGTGTTCTACTCAGCTTGTTTCTGTTAGCGAGTTCGCCTAGCGTGTCTGATAGCGTGCTCTACTAGCTGGGTCTGCTAGCGTGCTCGGCTCGTACCCAAGAGAAATGTTCTAATAATGCCAATTATCATTCTCTTTCTCGAATAGATTGCGATTGCACTTCCCTGTGTAATATCTCCTTGGTGCTAAGATAAATAAAAACAATTTACTACACGCTCGGTGACTGGATGTCTGAGGCTTTTGGACTTACTAACTGCTGAAGACGAGGAGTTCATGGTTCGATCGTGATCGAGTGTTTGGTTGAGGGTTCCTAAATTGTTTCACTTCTCCCACCACTGCAAATTATGGTACATTTCCTCTAAATTCAACCTTCTAATTCATAATACTTAAATACGAACCGTAGTCTCAATACATTAAATGGGTGTTCTATCGTATTCATCTTTTCGAAGTTAAGTTTTCATCAAACTACTAAACTAACAATCAAATTATTAGTACAACCAACCAAACGAACATCAAATCAAATTAGCTCACAACATAATCCCTTAGCAAGCAAACATATCTCCACTTCTACCCGTCTCGACTAGAGGCGACGAACAGAGTTACCCACGAAAGTGAATCAAGGAGGCCGCGACAACACCACCGAGAGCCGCCAACAGGACGAAGAGGCCTCACAATGCAAGAATACCGGGAATAAAAATTTGTTTTTAAGTGATTCACTCTAGATAGAGAGGTATAAGTTTATTTTATATCAATAAAAAATAAAGCCTCTCTATTTATCATAGGCGAAGAGCAACCTGAAAGTCGTAATGAACGAGAACTCATGAAAAATGTGAATCTTGGCACGAAGTAATTCATATTGTAACACAATCCTCGACCATCAGAAGATCAAGGTGAACACAATGAGGTCCACTCAAGAAGGAACACAAAAGGCGACAGAGAAACCAAACCCCACACTTGAAACTATCTACCATACCAATCCTGTTAAAATATGACTGTCCAACCAGATTGTAACAGGTGTAATGTTTGGTGTTGTGATAGAAAAATACGGGGAAAAGAATAGCAGAAGATTTTGCGAGAGAAGTAATATATATAGTATATATTTGCATAAACATAAACAATAGGAGAAAATCGAGGGTGTTCAATGAAAAGATGTATAAAATAGAGTCGTGTGAGTGTAACTACGCATCAGCCAGAAAAAATCTCCCCGAACAATTTTGTCACAAATACATACAATCACGTTATCCAGTATACTGCGATGATGTTATCGTATTAAATCACAGGCTTATCTGTCAACGCGTGACTGAAGTGTGCAGGATTTTCCACTTAAATCATTGAGTCGATTCGTTTCTTAATAGTTAACGGATAATCTAAACAATCTTATCATAAAGCGTTGGTAAGCTACATCACGGATAACCACTATACATTGGGAAGGATGTATATAGAATAAAGTGAACCAGAATATGGCGTGGAGGAGGGTGAAAACCTTTAGGAAAAACCACTCCCATTTCACCTGAGGATATATAAACCCTCGACAGACCTCTAGCTCCCATGAATTACGCGTTAGGAGGCTAACTACGCCACCGAGTGAGTCACATTACTAATTCTTTTTTCTAAATGTGAGCAACAATCAAAATCGACACCATCTAATGAAATGAATATTGACAGCTGTAGACACGTGACCTTGGTATAATAATACATTCAAGTCGAGATGTTTGGCTTATTTAAGGGGACCTGGTGTCATTTTCGACAAAAATTATTCATATTCGATTTTATGATTATTTCTTTTGCAAAATTTTTTTTTCTGAGTAGAATAACATTTATTATATGTAATTATATTCCATTATAACTGCCATAACCAATTAATAGAATGATCCGAAAATATAGGCTTGGTATAAGTATATTAAATAGTGGTAGAATGGAAACAACAAGCATATAGTTCTGGCCCCGGAAATTGATGCCCTTGAAAACACAAAAAAATGCACTTAAAACTTATATATTAATTCTCATCATAAATAAAAAAAATCCCTTAAAAACATCAAATTTGTCACTCTAAACCCCGTTTTTATTCGGCTCCTGCAGAATATACCAAAGATGCTTCTTAAAAATCAGATAATACATTTAAAAACCAATTGGTTCATTTTGTTCGATTATGGTAATGCTGGGGAATCCTGGCAAAGAAGAAATAAATATTATATAAGTATTACCATATAAACATTAAAAATAATAAAATAGGCAGAACATTTATATTCATAATGGCCCTCTACAACCAACATACCCTCTTGTCGAGCTCGCAATTAAACTTCTCTTAAATACAAAATAGACTGTCTACAATGAAAAGTTGTAAGACGTAATTTCCAACCAATAGGAAACAATATCAATGATGACTAAAACTAAAATTTATATAGTTTCAAAATAGAAATAAATATTTAACAAATAATTCAATTGGTTGTATACACATGATTTTAATTGAAAATCCTGTATTCATTATTTACATTTCCAAGCGTGTTATCATAGACCAAATAACTTCATATTATTTGATGTTTAGTAGTCCATCCATATTGGTTTTTCTATTGGCTAAACCAAGTCCAACACAAGAGCTGGACCATGTTCATCTCCTCCCGACAAGCGTTTCCGACACACGATAGTGGTTTGCGTAAAGCTAGGTAGACAGACAAACGTTATTGCGCAGAAATTTCCAGTCCGACAAGCTGGTGCGTTTGCTTGTAGACGGCCTTAGAGTGAAGAAGTACATATTTAAAATTTACCATACACCGCATTTGCAATGCACATAGAAGTTCTTTTCAATTTCTCAGGTGTGAATAATCGTGCGATAGTCGTCCAAGAGGTATTTATACCTGGAGAAGTTGAGCTCATAACACCCACGGATGTTATTGGAGCAAACTTAGAAATATGGAATATTACCTGGCGATATGTCCTCTTCAATGTCTTTCGGAAGTGTCACGTTTACCAGCATAATGTCGGCAATTTAATCCAGATTTTTTTTATCACACATTCTGAAGTTTTGCAAACACAGTTTCTCCCAATTTTGGCTGAAACTTTCTTGAGGTTATCCTGCAGTGTTGGATAAGACAATAGCATCAGATACACTTTCTTTAAAAGTTTTGTATGGTTACGGGCAAAATACTAAAATTAGACTAATTATCCTCCATGATTTCACGATTTTGAGAGCATATCTTTGCAATCTTGACATACATGGCATCTTCACTCCCAAAACCTGCTCACACAGTTTTCAAATATTTAATTAGGTCACAAAAATAGTAACGCTGAGCTCGTTTGCCATCGGAGTAATTAATTGGCTTCGTGGAAGATAAACGTCAGGGACCGCCGTCTTCCAAATCAACTTCTCTAGATGGCGCTTTCAAGAAGACTTTTTAATGTTTACACTGTTTGTTTTTCCCAAGTTTTATTTTCACCACTTCAGCAACTCGGTGAAATGCACGAGCGACACATGTTACATTGATTATTTTAGAATATAATGCTCAAGTGCGGTTGCTGCTTGGACCCCTATACGCGCAGCATCAGTCACAAAAAAATAAAATAAATCGTGTTTAGTACCGCAAGCCAGACCACAGCAGACACATGGATTTACAGAACAAATTGCGATGCGTAGTGGTTGGCTTTATCCAAGGATCTGCAGTCAAGAGAAATGTGACAACGTATGCTGTTAAAGAGTTCCAATAGCTACGTTAGCTACATATTATTTATGATTCATCATGGATAACCAGCTGTGTCCCCCGCATGAACTAGTTCGTATTTTATTATAATTTTTGTCATATCACAGGCTAACGACCGTTTATGCACTGTAGAATTCTTCCTGGATAGAATTATTCGTGTGTCTTTATAAAAACTCATTAAATTCATTATTTACATTTCCAAACGGAATATTGGCTGACAACTTCGCATAATACTTATTGACAGGGAGATGTTTTGGTTTAAGAGGTTGAATGCGTTTTGGAAATGTTATCGTTAGTTAAATTGTTTGTTGTTGCTGGTTCTAAAGCAGGTCTTTCGATCTCATGACTTAGTTAACAGAAAATTTCTCAAATCTGCTCAAAATTCGACTCACACCACTTACATAATAATACTTTCCCATCCGTGGAAAAGACACTTCACCAAGCTCGTAAACTGCTTGAAAATGGTAGGAAAGAAATTTTTTGACTTCCGGCATTCAGCCACTTAAGAGATAATATGAATAGTTGTAGACAAAAGTACGTCAACTACTTTAGATATACACGTTCAACTGAAATAATCTACTCCATCTAAAGTCTCATTCAAAATACTCTTGAATGTACCAAGCCTTAAAAAAAGAAACATATCATTTCCTGTTCGTATGGAAATTCAAGCTAGCCAATAATTTTTGAAACATAAACAAAATAAATAATCTAAACATACATGCACTTTTTCTTCTTAATTTCTTTCTTAACTTAGTACTGTTTCTGTCAGAAAACATTAGGCTTGCTCGTTGTTTTCTATCTGGCTTACTAATAATTACATAATCAAACGAGTGCTCCAAGTATATGGAAAATAATTGAAGTGTACTTAAAAATCACCCGTTGTGAGTTATTACGACTTTATGTAGAGCCTAATGCTTTTAAAAATGACAGAAAAGGCAATATTAAGCGTAAAAAAACAAGTATTTTTTTTGCATAACCTGTAAATATTTCTAATATGCACAAAAAGGCGATGTTTTCAATATCAGGTGTCAAAAATGTGTTTTTTAATAAAATTTCCACTACACGACTTTGCAGAAAAAAAGATAGCAATGTCATCAACTTCTGGGCTATGTTTAATATCAAACCACGTGATTGTTTCAATCATCAGTGTAGTTTTACCTCTTGACAGGATCCAGTTATGAATACCCTTCAAGTCGCTCGAAGTACGTTGGTGTTTATGTATCTTCATACCAAACCCTTGCTTTAATCCAATCAGGTATATATCCACCTTCCTCTTTTCCCGCATTTTATAATTCACATGAATTGCAGTCTTCAACCGGCATTCCTTTCTCCTAATCCAATGTCTTATGCCAATTCATGACGGTTCGGGGTAGAAAATTTTGGAATGTTTAAGTCATTGTATAGAACAAATGGTTCAACGCTAAGATAAAAGCAGTAGCAGAACGCAGGATGGCCAAGTAGGGTGGAGCTCAAGGGGTTTGGGGGTTGGAGGAGGATTGCCCCAAACCGCAGGAGGCAAACTTTGTATACCATTATATACAACTATAAACTTTTTGGAGTTTTTTTAAATTGTATTTGTTACTATTTACTTATCATTATAAATCTTTACTATTATAAACTTTATAATTTAATAAAATAATATATAAATAGGGCCCCCCCCCCCCCCCTAATATTAAAGTTGGCTTAACCGTCACATAGACCTACCGTCACAAAAAACCACGCTATTATTATATAAGGTAAATGATTTTAATGTTTAATCATCTTCTTACGGAATAAACACTGTCACTGAAAGAGAGGTAAGGTTAATCCTACGATCCAAGAGAATAATATTTTCAAGCAGAAGATAATCCACTTCAATTCCATGAAGATAGTCCCCACTACGTATGAAATATATACATTGGTGATAATATATATTTGATCACAATGTTTAACTGGTTTATTTACCCCACACATTTTATTTTCTCTTCAGATCTGCATAGATCTCGGAGCATTCCCAAACTATGGTAGGAGGTGCGAGCCTTCAATCCCCCCGTGGTTGTTACTGAATAATCTAGAAGATTGTAAAGCCATTAACAAGGCGTGGAAAAGCCTCAATTGAGGTTGAAATTGATTTGATACAAACCTAGTAATATGGCTTTCTTTGCAATTAGTAGGAATGTTGACAGTGTTGAAACTATGAGAAACATTTTTGTGGGTGACAATTTCACAAGTATTTCTACATTACGACAAGGCGCAGCATGGACCTGTGATATGGACCTCCTGGTGTGAATATAATTATAATGTTTCCCAAATTACTGGGAAAGAATACAACATCATAATTCAAATAACCTCTGGCAGTAATGATGTAACAGATCTTTTGATACAATGCTTTACATGGCGAGACTCTAAATACGAATTATGTTCACAGCTTGTTATTGATAGTGGAGTTACCAAATACAGTATAATAGGACCTGACACAATTAAACTAGGTGTTTATATTTGTCCTAAACATTTAACTATTGGCCACTGGGCAAAGCAAAAGTTCTGCAAAATGAGTGTGGATCAGTTGGTGAGATGCTGTGTTGGACTTAAGCTCAAGATAAAGGTGATTTAGTGAGGCAAAGTTTAAAAATAGGACATCAGCATAAGTAAAAAGGCAATAGAGAAAAGAAGACGTGTAAAAATGGACACTTGCAGAAGAAAATCCTGTATAATCCTAGTATGGAGAAGTTCACATTGATAAAATCCCCTCTAATAATAATATATGGTGACACTGAAATACTTTAAAAGCCGATTAAACTTCACATTACCATTATGTATGTATCCAGATTTTAGTACACTTTATTTAAAAGAGTGTAATAAGTATTAGAATAAATTTTCCATGCTTTGGGAGCCTAACAATTGAAATGTTAGCTTCATCATAATAACAAGGAACTCAATATTACCACTAAAAATTGGCTGTGATATCTTGAGAGGTTTCCTGGAGATAAACCTGAATATTGCCAATTTAACATAATTTAATTATATATTATTACAGTATATAGTTATCTTCATTAACCACTTGATAAACTCCCTTAACACAGTCTTCTTACGCGACCATTCTAATGTGTTGTCGCTTCACTCTTTTAAATTATACATCACAAAAGAAGTTCCAAGCCAGGGTAACCTTAGTAATTTTTAATATTATTTTTATTGTTTGCTACTAACTATAGCTAATATTTTGTAAATATTTCATTATTTTATAATTGTAAAGGCACAATACAAAAATAGGCATATACACTTATATTTTTTCTCCAAAGAAGATTAGATTATCAGATCTGATATAAAAGTTTGGAAGTATTTCCTTTTGTGGTACTAAGTTTGACAAAATTTTCATGCTCTTTTCTAAATTGTGAGATATTATTAAAAAAACACAATATTCTTATATATTGAATTAAAATGCATAGGTTGATATTTTGTAGTTTAATCAAATCAATAATGATCATATTAATTTTCAAACACTTCAGAAATAATTTTCATGAAAGCCCACTAATGGAGTGAGGACCTGCTTAACACAGCCACAAGTCCATGTGCTTTGTTATCCCCCATTAATAGGGAGATTAAGGTTTTAGAGGGTTTGAATACTGGCCAAGTTATTTATAATAATTGTTTATTTATTATTCGAGGTATTAACGTACACTTTCTGAACTAACTGATTATATAAGCACACAGATTACCATTTTTCCACGGAAAGTTATTTTTCACGTACCTTTCCCAGGGTTCTTTAGTAAATGCACTGAATTTGGACACCTCTGATATATTAAAAAGTCATGTGATGAAGCGCATTCTTATTTAAGAGTATTGTATGTAAAAATATCATTTAATACTTCATCCACGAGAATCACGCGCTTTTCAGAATTAATGTCCGAATAATACACCATACAGATTATTTTTTTCTTTCAAAAATCAACTCAGTAGTTTTACCAAAATAGCAAGTTACGCTACTCCTTCTACCCAATAGTAAGCTAGCCTTCACCCCAAGTCCTGTCGCCGATGACTCTTTGATTAGTTGTTTTATATATAAAGTAGTAACATAAATCTACACAGCACCTGGTATCACACAACTCAACGTGTAATGCCCACAAGAAAAATAATCTGTATTCAACTAAAACTGATTATCTAATATTACAATTATCATTGCCAAAGGTGAAAATCATCCCAACAAATCGTGTGCAACATTTAAGTCTTATTATTTTATTAAAATAAAAATCAGAAGTAATAAGATCGTATAAGCTGTGAGATGCACAGTAAGGCATACTCATGTCGTCATCGTCGTAACTTCAATATAATTTTAATTGCGCTCGATCACGAGGGCTATAAAACCAATATTAAACCGTATCGTAATAATTGGCGCTCGATCATGAGCTTAAATACCAATATCTCATCATATACCCAATATCAATATAATTTGTACAAACTCGCGGGGCAATTATATCATCAAAATACTGTACCCCACTCTAATTAATACTCGATCATGGGCAAATATGAGCTAATTAAACGACACAACACTTTAATCGGCACCCATCACGATCGTAAAACGCTATAATGGCACCCATGTGGGACAATAATTTTATAGAACAAAACATCATAATTGTGCGCCCAACGAAGGGCTATAAATACCAATCATCTCATCAAATACTCCAATATCACTATAATTGGCGATCATCACGGGCCATTATTACCAATTATCTCATCAAATAACGATTAACAATCTTAGTTGTCACCCATTGTGGACGTGTATCATCTTAATTGCAGCCCATCGCGTGGTAATCAATTTTCAAGAACACATATTTTACATGCACAAACGACATGAGATGACGGCTTTATTTCTCTTCAAGAAAGTTTGCTACAGATTTTTATCGCTCAAGAAAAATCTGTCAACACACCGTGCTTGTTCGGCCTTAAACACCGGGGCCCTGAGGCGAGCACGTTACTTCGATACACTTGATTGACTTGTATTAAATAGCTTCTTTCCATGCTTAATAGGCGCGCATTAATCATTAAATACCCTTGTGTTAAAAACATTCCAAATGAAAAAAGTGTGAAGTTATGTTAGTAAAAACCTGTAAATGGTATGCCTGTAGGGAAGATACGATTTAACTGGCGTTTGGTTTTTTATCATAAACAAATTTTTATAAATATCAATAAATGATGAAAAAATTCCTATTTTAATTGAGCTTGTTTTAGAAGCATTTCTAAATCTACATAACAGGCATATATTTTATTTTTACAAAATTGAGCATGAAAGCTTTTTTGAATATATTGAAAATTATTACAGATTTGCATTATAGGCTAAATCCTTCTGATACAGAAGCTTAGTAGGGAACCAATGTGGCATATCTTCAACTAGAATAAAGGACATACT
>JBCFYV010004150.1:0-23500 GCA_039000515.1 Timema cristinae | reverse complement strand
TGGGGCCCCTACCGGGCATAATGTAAATCTCACTACGCTCTATGTAAACAATCTTAATCTACAAGAGTTGAGTATCCTAACACTTTTATTGTGTTCATTACAGGGTATTTAACTCATCATTAGGTATCTTCCTCCACTACCCAGTGACCTAATCTCTTTTAGGGCCAAATATATTCCTAAGCACCTTGTTTTCGAACACCCAATACCCCAGAGAACAATCGAAGAATTAATTGTTTTTAATATCCTTATTTCACAGACCTTGGAAGCAGGCTAGACACCAACAGCTTGCTTAATGAATAATTTAATGCATTTATGGAATGCTCTATTTTCCTTATTACCAATATAATATCGTTATTGCTATTTAAAATTGTTTCTAAATATTTAAACTCACTAAACCCTTCAAAAGATATGTTATTATAGGTAATTTCTAAATTATCTTCCCCAATATGTGTTCTCTTTGTGATATCATATACCTATTCTTTCCAGCGTTCACTTTTAAACACATTTCCTTACTAACATCTAATAAAATATCTGAATTTCTTGCACCACCTTCCTTACTGTTACCCAGCAAAAATAATGATCGGCGAATAATAATAGATTCATTGTACCGTTTAATATCAATCCTTCGCTAGCATTATATTCCAATAACATACTCTAAAGCTAGATTAAAAAGTATCGGTGAAAGTGCAACTCCTTATTTAAACTAATTATGTATTTAAATGTATTGGATAGGTCATATCCAGACGCTGCCATGTGTATCAGTCAAACATACCTCAATTAGATTGAAAATATTTTGGGTATATCAAAAGTAGCCAACATTTTAAATAATTAGATTAACTTCCTCCTAAAATCTTTTTTAAAAATCTATGTATATTGATGAACCGTCTATTTGTATTACCACTTTATTTCTAATATTTGCCGAATAGTAAAAATCTGAAATAGTATTGCTGATGATTAATTATTTATATGCATATGGAATCAAAGTCCATAAAATTATGTTATTTAAAATTGTATATTGGTAGTACTGAGATACATCTATAGTTATTAAATTCCGTATTTCGCTTTTTGAAAATGGATATTATACCACCTTTCTTACAGGATTTGGGTAGTACTTCATGGTTCCATATGTAAGAATGTAACCGAGCAGTTTATGATGTATTTTACCAATATTTCATCACTTCCCTTTATTGATTCGGTTGGAATTGAATATATACCTGCATATTCCTTTCTTAATGATTCTTTAACTTCCTAATAGCCTCTTTGACTTCACCATTACTTGGCTCTAGGAATAGTGGTATAGTACTATGTATTTCGATACCCTCACCCACTCACTCCTTTGTGAACATTCAAAATATGCCTGAAAATTTTGGTTCAATCAATTTAAAACTGCTCTTATATCTGAAATCATAATAAACATTATCATCTCTCTCTAAATAAACGCAGGACTGATAACATTTCCTATAGCATAAAATACCGAAATAAAGTTTCTTCATATTCTTATTTATACTCTTTTGCTTTAATTTGCTGAATTTATTATTTAAGTACTCTATTTTTGTTCTTGAATATGGCACTGACATTCCTCTTTTTAATTGCTAAATGTGTTTAAGCTCAATTCACTAGACTTTACTAACAAAATATTTTTGATTTTATCCTCTCCTTTATTAATTTCTGAACATTGTTTGTCAAAATAGAGTTTCTTTAGAAATTTTTTTTTGAAAAGATCTATACTAATAAATAGGGTTTTGATATGATTCTTGACAATTTCCCAATGTACATATATATGTGTTTATATAGATATAAACATTTATACGTGCATATATGCTTATTATATATTATATATATATATAATATATAATACGTATATACATTAAAACAGTATACATGTATGTATAGTGTATATACATTAATATATACAGTAATACATGTATGTATGCATTATAATTATATGTATATGCTTATTTTCATATACAAATGTATACATATATATTTATAGGTCTATCTATATGTATATTAATTTAAATTACTATATGTACATATATGTATATATATTCGTATATTTTATGATTATACATATATGCAAATATACATAATACACTTATATATAAAAATGTATATATACAAATAAATATTTATATACTCATAATAAACATTTATATTTTATATATTTAACTATACTTGTATTTATACATAAATGTCAAATGTATATATATTTAACCATACTTCTGTATGTACATACATATACATATAAGTATATATACATATAAATATATATAAATAAATTTACATACATAGCCTACATATGTAAATAAATTAGCATAAAAAACTATATATATTAGGGTGCTTCAAAAAATTAAAAGTCAAAAATATTAAAATTCACATTACAGTTTTTATTACTTTTATTAAAAAAGACACCACAAAAACATGATACGAAAAAAGTAATATTTGGTACTGCCTCATTGCCTGTTAAATTCTTGTATAGAGTGACATTATTTCTTAGGTTTAATTAAAAATTTAACAGTAAAAACATAGCAAACTGTTATAAAATAGAAGCAGTGCATTTAAAAAATTGTTTTTTTTTAATTCAAACACTTTATAATCTTATAGAACAACTTTAATATAGTTTAATATGTTTTTAATTTCATTTAAAAGTTATTTTTCTCTAAAAGGATACGCTTTGTTGGCTTTTGTCGAAGATTTACGGTACATTTCTAAAACTTGAAGAGGAAACTGTTTTATATTTTCTTGTTTCATAATTGAAGAATTGAAATCTGTAGCCAAGCAATGCCCCTCTCAGTTCAGTCATTTACAATAGTAACCCAACAATGACAAGATTAATAATTTTGCCTTAAATGGTTAAAGCAGGGTATGTCATATCTCAGTTAGAAAAATCTCATTAAAATAATACAATATTTACAGGAAAGTTTTGTTTATCTGTCTTTGATTCGTGTACAAATATGACACCTTTTCACTGTCATTGGTTGTTCATGATCTACTAGTGGTCTGATTTCAGCCTCTGGTAGATTTAGTATCTCCCTGATGTGGATCTTGATGGCTCTAGGAATGTTTCCAGATTTACTCCTCATTACTAGAGGATCTCTTGTCAGGCTTGCACTTTAGCTCTTTCAAAAAGTGACGTTGGCTAGTTTTTGGATTAACTTTCAAGTCTCTATTAGCCAGTACAAATATATATAGCAAATTACGCCACAATGATCAAGCATGGCAAATAACATCTGCATAGGCCATCTCTTATTTTTTCTGGATTACCTAAATGTAGCACATAATTTGTCAAAACAGTCAGTTCCATATTTATTTTTGTTGTACGCTATCACTATATATGGCTTTCCTGTTTCATTATCAATTCCGCCATCGTGGTGCATGGATGATACTAATACGACATTCTTTTTCTTTTTGGAAATAAGGGTTTTGGTCTTGTCAAACCCAAAAACAGAATCATTGATGGCCCTCTCCTGAAAAAACATAGAGGAATTTCTGGCTTATTTTGGTTTAGTGTGCCTACCATTGCAATATTATTGTCCTGCAGCATGCAGCCAACAAGTAGAATAGTGGTAAACCAGTTGTCACAAGTTATATTTCGTTTGGAGCCTGATATGGTTTCACTTAATTCAAGCACGTAATATTCTGGTACCAACTCGTTACGTGGGCGATCATTGATTTGTTCTGTGTAAGGTATTGCATCACACATAGAGTAAGTCTTAGCATCATTCATCATGATTACCTTAAATTACCATATTTGCCCGGTTTATTGGGCATGTACATGAGGAAAGGGCAACGTGCTTTGGTTGAAATCAATTGCTCGTCTATCGTTACATGTGACCTAGGTGAATAATACTTTCTACAATTGGTAATGAAAATATCCCAAATATCACTAATATATGTAAATTTATCTACTAATACCCTTCTTGGTCTAGTTGTCTTATCATCAAATCGTAAGCAATCTGTCAAGAAGAGAAAACGTTTCCTTGACATGGTCGCCCTGAATAAACCATTACCATTAAGTGTGTGACCATAACTCTTCTACATTTAGACCGCCCTTCGTAAAAGGCCAGCCAAATAGAAGAGACCAAACAAAGCTTTGATTTCTACAACATTTGTTGGTCTAATAATATGGTTATCGTAAGAATATTTAGCAGAGTTCTTTCAATTTCTTCATTTGTATGAGTAGGTATTTTATTCAAAATATTTCCACTGAATAAGATACTTCATTGCTTCTATTGGTTCCTTAACATTTTCTGTCCCTTATTTGGGTCCCGGCGTAATTATTAATATATTTTGTTGCAAGAGGCCTACCTCGTCTGCTTGGATGTGTACAGCTCCAAGGGAACCCATTCCACCCAGAGACAAAAGGTCCCAGTTGAACGTCTTCTGTATTCCTTGGTGATAGCTATACTATTTGTTCTTCCACATCTCCTTCTGGTTTCTGCAGGTTGTTCGTCGTCTTCATCAATTTGTTGCTCGATAACAGTTGCCGGTTCTTCATAACTGAACTTATGTCGAGGAAAGTACTTATCTGCTTCCTTTATTTCCAACAACTCTCTGATTTCATCGACATTCACTCCAAGCTCCATGTCTTATAAAAATACATTAATTAGCTAGAGTATAATATTTATATGGATAAAGTAAGAAAAGCCTAAATTGTCTTTTTATATCACATATAGTAAATAAAATTAAAATAAATACGAGGAAGAATGTGTTTCTTAAATGGTAAGGTGGGGTACATACACCTCATTGTGGTATTTTGTTTACAAAATAGTTCCACCTACCTTATAGCATGAAGTCAGGGCCAGAACGTCATCCACTGTGAAAGTCAAACTACAGACGGAATTTACATGGGTCGGAAACAAAAGATACCCCAACCACTCAATCCTGGTAACAAAGAGAATATAAGCTGGGGTGTGCAATACCACACTTTACCATTCTATGGCTCATACTGCTTGTTACTTTGATTCAGGTTTTAAATGAAGGAGTAATGTTCCTTTATTCTATATCTGTTTTCAGGAATGAAAAATCTAACGTCGAAATTTCAAAAAAAATTATGGGATGCTAGAACCATAAAATGTTCTGAATCTTTATCACTAATATCTTCTTTTCCATTGTACAGTACCTGCTTTATCTATTTTCCCTTTGATACTGGTTTCAGTTGTTCTACTATTTTTCGTTTGGTTTCGATTGTTACCAAGAAAATAACTCAAGTGTCACAGGATATTCATTAAGATACCACAAATGACAATATATTGCTGCCATTCCTTTTCTTAGATATTACATTTGACGTGTTCTTATATTTTCCAAAGCTTTAATAAAGCGTAAATATTTAGCTGTAGCATCACACGAAATCGAAACAATATTACATCCCAATGTATGAATATATAAATAAAGCAAACGTTTTATTGAATTGTACATTAATATCTCAAAGTGAATATTACAATAATATAGCACTTGAGGTCATCTTTAGCGCTGTAAAGAAGGCACACCACTCATTTATATATAACCACGCTTGAGGCAGTTCTTGAAGAAATACAAAAAATCATGTTGCAATTTGTTTGGCTTTAAACATGTTTTCCCATTTTTCTTGAAGCATAACTAATATATACATATATATAAATAAACATATATATATGTATATATATATATATATATATATATAAAACATATATTGTATATATATATAGATATATAATAATATATATATATATTTATATATATAGATATATATATATATATAAATAGATATATATATATATATTTAGATAATTTCTACGTATTTGTTTCTTTCGTTAGGTTGTATTATTATTATTATTATTTTATATTATTATTATTATTATTAGAAAAACATCCCTACAACCAACGATTATTATCTAAGAACAACCTTTGTCTAGTAACGTTTGGTGGTCAAGCAGTTGTGACCATGAAAACATATCACAACAGACGTTTTCTCTTTGTGTTCCTCCTATCTGTTCCTACAGTTGAGTGTCTGTTTGTCACAGTCGTGGTATGACTACAAACTTCAGTGGGACCCCAAGGAGTACGGAGGAGTAGAAATGCTTCATGTCCCTTCAGACCACATTTGGAGACCTGACATTGTACTCTACAACAAGTGAGTATGGCTCTTCGTTCACCACATTTATGTGCTTTCCTTGGATTCTCAGTTGAGTTGCCCTTATTAAATATGTCATTAAAATATATTATCAAAGTTTTCTATATTAAATCTTGCTAAACATATTTAATAATCATAGAAAACATATAAATTTTACGGTATCTAACTACCCTTTCATGCATACTTAAATGTAATCTATAGTCAAATCAACTTATAACTAACCTTACGTTCCCAGATACTTAGTTCAAAATGGCCAAATGGCAAAACCAAAATGTATTTCCTCTTGATACATAGTGGGAGGAGTAGTGAATAACTAAACAAAACATAACTTACATAAACATTTTACGTGAAATAAATTACTAAACACTTAATATAGGGGTGTGTGATGCTACTTCCTGTATAATACTTTCGTGATATTTTTTCTTTATACTTAATTCCAAACTGTACGTAGGTGTACATCAGAAGTGGTATTACAACATATTTTATAACCAGGAGATTTTTTTAAATCTTGCTGAGTTATCTTAAACCCTTTTTTTTTTTTACGAAATAGAATCCATTTCACACCCTCAACGGTGGCCTCACGGGGTAGACTTTACTCGTTATAATTTCATAACGATATGATTAATTATTTAATTAAAAAGCATCGTCATTGACAAATTGTAGCTGTAATTTTCCTCAATGACACCTTGTCTTTTTCTCAAAAACGTCAAATAACCAGTAGCTAATCTAGTGTGCCAGAAGCGTTTGGCCAATGACACCTCATCCAGACCTGTTGGCACAAAGTATAGCAAAAGAGAAACTTTTTGAAAAACATGGTAAAAGTGTAAAAGGAATAATTAAAATTAAGATTATAAAATTTCATATAATATCTTTTGTGATAGAGATATTAAGCAATTTATAGTAAAAATATAAACAAATTTATTGAATTTTTTCTGTAAAAATTATTTTAATGAATTTTTTTAGTTCTACATATATGATTAGATAAAATGTAATAAAAAACATTAAAATGTGAGTCAGGTTATACTCAATGAACAAGAAAATTATAACAATTAAATTAATTAACATAATAAACCACATGTACAGATATTAATGTATTTTAACATAAATTTGTCAATAGGCCAAATGTAGTTTCGGGGAAAAAAGGAAAAAATTTTAAAAGGGGTAAAAGTGATAAATTAGAGAATTTAGAGAAAAAAAGGGAAACAAGGTTTTTCTTTAAGATAAAGGGGAAAAAAATTTTAAGCGGGGGTAAAAAGCTTAAGCGTGTTAAAGCATTAAAAAATCTATACATTTTTTGTTTGTATTTAATTGGGAAACCCTTTAACAAAACTATTTTTTTCCTGGCATTTTTCTTTCTTTTTTACTAGCAAAACAGGCAAGAGTTCAAAGATTTTGTGTAGGAAAGCTATAACTTATTATCAAAAAAAAATGCGTTTAAAAAATTATGTTATATTATATCTCTAGCCTAAATTGGTATTATTCAGCCAAATTTCTCTTTTTGTATCACAATCAAAATACTAAAGTTTTTATGTTTAGTTAGGAAATTATTTATTACTCTTATTTCTAAACACAGTATTCACGATTTATTAAAATGTCTTTTTAACTACACTCTCGGTTGTCACACACATCCATTAAATGGGGAAAAATATGCACCAAGTGTTGACTCTTCGTCCCGTTGCTCGATGACTGTGGGGTCACAACCTTCCTTTTTTTAGCCTCCACTGGGCCCGTTGGAATGTCTGCCATCCCTTGCTATGAGGTGTGGCTCAAGCCGGGTTGGGCAGGGCTGTCTTGATCATGTTCCAATCGCTACACTATCCGCCAAAAAAATTGTGCACATGCGGGCCCACAAAATTTTTACCCGGCTGATACTGCTCGGTACAAGCGAGGTTATTGGGGGTAGTGCCATTTGGATCCGTCCCGCTCGAAATTTCGTGTTTGTTGAAGCTGCCCCCTCGTCCTGCTGGTACCATTTTTACGTGGAGATGTTTTGTTGGGGGGGGTGGGTTTTTCCCCAGCGTGACGCTGGTTTGTTGGGCCTTTTTTTCCCCCCCCCATTTTCTAACTTTTTCAAAAACCCTTAGGAAATTCTTTGTTCTCCCCTTCGTTGTCTGAGCCTTTTTTTAAATTAACAACTGAGCGAGTTTGGCCTTTCTTTACACCCTACGCGAAATCGGAAACATTTTTATAATCACGTATGGCTCTTACAATGGATGGTTAGTTTTGATGGCATCCCCCTTAACGGCATTGTTAAATAGCCCACTCGCTGCTCTTCCTCGAAGAAACCTGAACATCTTCGATCATAAAAAGTCTTCTGTATTGGTGGCAGTTTCCCATTTTTTCTCAACCTTTCGTACGCCCAAATTTTAAAAGGGGTTCACAGGCTTTAACAAAAAAAGTTTAATTTAAAAACCTTTTTCCGGGTACCGAATGCAAAATGACTGGGAGTTCTACATCTCTCCCAAAAATGAGATAAAAAAGTTGTGTAGCCGTTAAATTATTCTAAAAAACCATAGGGTAACATGACTTGGGGGGAGGAAGTTTTCCCAAATTGTGTCACTCATTAACACACTGGCTTAAAAATGACTGGAAGGTGCGGTTAAACCTTTTGAATACTCCCCTTTGATTGAGGAAAAGTATGGCAGGATCTGCACTACTCTCTTAGAACTTCCAGATGCCTAGGCCAATAGAACCACTCCCGAACTTTCTCTAACGTTTTCTAAAATCCCAGATGACTTCCTGTTGGTGAACTATGGAGTACCTCCATGACTTATTTTTTAAGTCTCGTGGTACAAGTGGCTGAATTAATTTGTTACTAATGTCTCCCCCCATATCGATTAACCAAAGCCTTTCCTTTGCATCAAACTTCCCATGTTTCCACAGTTTTCCCCTGTTGACTTTTTTTTTACGTTTGGGTTTTTTCGGGGTGGTTTTCTCCCACTTTGCACCCCCATCTGGATATTTAACTGTTTTTTGTAGTTTTCTGCGCCCACCAAAAGTTTTTGATCGCAGTAGCTCACACCCAAATACATGAAATTCCCTTGAAATTTTAAATGTGTCCTATGATTTTTTGCTTAAAATTCATTTCCTTGGCACGTCTTTTCCCTATTGTTAGCATGGTCCTAGATATCCTACCAGCTTCCATGAAGTTTCCCTTTTAAAAGTTTGTACGTGAACCCCAGCTCGGCGAGTTGTTCCACCCAGCACCACCCTTTCCCTTTCGGCTCTTTAAAAGATTGAAGGAAGCTAAGGAGTTATGATCTGTTTGAAAATAAAGGCTTCCGATAAATATTTCCCAAAAAAATTTCTGTGGCAAAAACGACCCAAAAATTTTTTCATTACTTGTCACAGGCAGTGTGTTCCGCCTTTGTCAATGTGCGATCATATAGGCTAATCCCTTTCCCCACACCATAGCATCAATGCTCAATACGCCCCTACCTATATTGCTTGCATTGTATCTAAATAAGTTATTTGGGTAAAGGAAAATCCGAATAGAATTGAATTAAAAGACTTTTTCTTTAGTTTTTGAAAGCTGTCTAAAAGCTTTGATCCAGTAAACGTTTACTTTTTGTAATATTGAAAAGGGAGCACCCACGTTCACAAAGCTTTTAGAATCTACGGTAATATGAAGCAGTTCCTAAAAAAATTACCAAAGTTCCTCTCTGTCTTTTGGTGCCATCCATCCTCAAAAGGATGCACCTTCATTGTTGTTTTTCCCCATCCGAGAGGGGGTTTTTCCCAAAAGTTATGGGTTTGGCTATATAATTTTAAAATTCTTAAATTTTTTGGGACCCCCCCCCCCCCCCCCCCCCCCCCCGAAGTAAATGTTCATTGAATTTTTTCCCATAAAATTTACATCATTGGGTAAACCAGGTGGATCCACTGAAACCAGCAAAATTAAGTCATTAGAGGGGGAAAAATATAGGTCCTTGAAAACCATGTAGGTTAGGAATTTGATTTTTTACCCCCTTATGTTGAAAAATGTGGTCTTTGGGTGATATTCAGGGGCCACCCCCTTTGCAGTACCTGTTGCCTTTCTAGGGTAAATGGTTTTTTGCCCCCCTAGTGGTTCAGGGATGGTGTTGTGGAAAAAGGGGTAAGCCGTTTTGAGATAATAGTTTAGCTTCAATGTCCACGCAGGATATTGTGTTTTTCCCTTTTTTGGGACAAGGACAATGGTGGTTTCAGAAGATGGAGATTGTTGAATATTACCCGAGATCTGTTTCCACTCCCCGGCTCGCTTCTCCCATGGGTATTGGGAAAAAATCTTTGTGGCTGCCTAACAGGAATTTTTTCAATGGTTGATAAATCGATTAGTACACCCCGGGCTTTGATCCTTGGAGCGATATAAAATAAACTCGTTTTTCAAGCTGCAAAATTTTTGGCGTTCTTCCCGATTTCATTTTATTTTTTCAAAGACAAAAGTTTTATTATTATTATTTTTTATTATTATTATTATTATTATTATTATTATTATTATTACTATTTGCCCGCGTTTACTACCCATTAAGGTTTTTACGCATTACGCTAAGGTAATGGTTTGGGTGATTGTGAGATGAAATGAAGGACTACAGTTTAACGTTTGGGAACGAAGCATGTGGAGGCCTGGCATTACCCACTTCACAAGTGTTTTGTCAGAGGTGGACAAAAAGTTGTTGTGCTTGTTTGTCACTTAGTTTTTTTTTTTAATTTTTTGCAATAGTATTCTTTAAAATACTTTAAAGAACTTGCCCATCGTGTCATGCCTGCCAGCAATTTAATGCGAGGGATCTGGGTTAATAAATCTAAATTTGGTAATTCCTTGTTTGTTAGATGCAAATAAATGGGGAGCCATAACAACGTGATTCCCTAAGGTTTGGGGCCAAAGGCTATAACCTTAAACAATCCGTCACTTATTAAGCTGCGTTTGCCGATCCCAGGGGAAAAACTTCACTATTGATGGTACTTCATTGTTTTGTCCCTTACTCCCCCCTAGTTCCAAATTTTTATTTTATGGAAAATGTTCAACCCCACCATGGTCCCAAGCCCTTTGCTTTTTTAGATAGATAGTAAAAATTTCCCCCTTTAAATTTTTTAAAGGAATTCTACTCAAAGAATGAATTGTTAAATAATTTACATATGACAGTAACTCTGTGTAGTACTTGGAGTTAACACCAATCTTCACAGTCATTTCGACCTTCCCTGTATTTATAGGATCTCCACTCGCGTTCACTATACAGGCTAATGTGGGTGTTGCCGACATTTTAGACCGTCTTTTAACACTTTCTCTCACATCTCTACGTATCAATGACACGGCGGTACCGGTGTATATTAAAATACGAAG
Organism: Timema cristinae; assembly: GCA_039000515.1. NCBI lineage: Eukaryota > Metazoa > Arthropoda > Insecta > Phasmatodea > Timematidae > Timema > Timema cristinae. The sequence continues at coordinate 12,065 of JBCFYV010004150.1, read as the reverse complement.
AGCACACCTTCCATATGTCCGTTGAACTATACTCCCCCATCCAACTCTACACTACATCCCCCAAATTTGACATGGTACCTGTCGATAGCTCATCGTACGCGCTGACATTTAAAAAGCGCAAAACCAATCTCGCACCTTTAACTCCCGTGCGAACTTACCTCACATCCCTTCCATCCCCGTGTGAAGGCTTCTCAGCCAGCGCACGTTTCATGATCATGGGTAAATCCTCCTCGGGTGGCACGCGTTTACCGGTCTCTTGTGAAGCCCCCATTTGGTGCACGTTTCTTGGTCCAGTGGGAAGCCGGCCCAGCCATCACACGTTTTTTCAGTTTTCAGCAACGCTATACACGGCCAGCATGTACTCGTTAACACTGGCCACTGGCCGTTTCCTGAGGGCACTGTGCCTATCGGTGGACGTTTACACCACACGCCTACATTTCATTGATCGACCAGATGATGAATGTAATGGGCATCAGTCAGCCCACTCCGTGATGCAAAAGTGTTGTATCGATGCATAACTGTCTTATGGCCCGAAGCATATTTTGTTGTTCCTGACGCAGTTTGCCCATATCTTGCAGTTTAAGACCCACCACCACACCCGAAATATTGGTGGGCATCTAATTGAAACTGTTGTGGGTTGATAACGTCCTAGAACGTTCCACTTCAAGGGTGGATTCTGTTTCTACAGCAACATTCGTAGCTTCGCCAAGTATTTTAGGTACAGCCTGTCGCACTAATAATGCAATTGGGCATAATTTAACGCCTCTCTAAATTGGTCCTTGGCAAGAACACTTCTCACAGCCGCATCTAAATTTTGTGAAAGCATTAGATAAAAGTCAGTATAAGTCCAGCCCAGCGACGGGAAAGGTTCCGCGGGTGCATGGGCGTCGGTTAAGAAACATGGCCTTAAAATGTTCATTTTCCTTTTTCTGGAGCCAAAGCTTGTTTAAATCAAATTTTAACTTTAGAATATTGTTTCCGTTCTTCTTTGCCCTAAACAAATATGATTGTAACGCTTTCCGGACAAACTTGCTGCGAGATACGCTTACATTGTTGCATTATCCGACTAATTGTTCACTGTGTCCACTAGCTCAAAATATGCGATACACTCGGACACGTCACTTTGACTATAGAATGTTTGGTGTGATAATATAGCGCTAGCCATTGTAGTTTAATATAATATAACGTACTAACCACCACTGCCACCACTCTTATGGTTCTTATTTACTACTCTTATTTATAAACTACAATATTACAAAGGATTAATTACTTAATAATACGTCTATTAAATATACATGTCTTATGTTCATCACATAACGTCCATTACAATGTGAAATTACGCACTCTAGTGTTGACACTCTCTGCCCAGTGCTCGTCTCTCTTTTGTCAAACCTGTCTGGTTTAGCCCTACATTCGGCTCATTGGAATGTCTCCCACCCCGCTTTCTGTGAGTTGGGTGGTCTCAAGCCTGGTCTCATTTTCTACATTTATATGCCTTTGTTAATGGTCACGCAGTCTTAGGTGTAAGTCCATTAATAAAATATGTTATATTGAATATATGCCAATTCTCATTTTTCTTACATAAAGTTTATTCTAAACGTTATCACTCATACCTTATGAACTATACCATGGCCTTACCTCATAAGAGGTTAGGATTTTAAACCCTTTATGAATGTACTGAGGCTCGTAGATCTTTATCCATTGTCCTTTCAAAACATTATGATATATCTCTAAATGATCTCTCACTCTTCGTTAGCTCATTGGCGTTAGGATGATGACTGATTTCACCTCAGATGAGTATCAAAATGGTTGGATATCAAATATTAATCTATTTTCCAATTATTATTTACTTTGATAGCACATTTTAAAGCTACAAGTTATGTACAAAATTAGTATTTGTATCTGGTATTCAATGCATACTTAACTTCTTAATTTAAATTGCTTATATTTAAATTCAAATAAGACTCAGGTATGTAACTACTGCTTGTAACTGAGAGTATTAAAGGTAGATAACTACTGTCTGTTACCTGATTGTAGCTAGTGTAGATAAAAATTGCCTTAACTAGTAAGTTGATAAGGTATATAATTATGTATTGTGCCTGATAATAGCTATAGTAAGACTTTGGTAGGAAGAACAGTATAAATTAGTTACTAAAGTTACTAAAACAATTTTAATATATTCATACGTCAAGTCATGTTATCTGCAGATGTTACTTTTGATAGATATTAACAATACCAATAAATTAACATAAATGAAATGGTAAAATTATATCAATTTTGTCCGGAAAGAAAAATGTTTGAATTATCTCGTATGTCCTTCCAACCAAAATGAGGGTTATAAGTAGTATTGCCTGTAAACTGATAATAATGTATATTGGATACTTAGTACGTGTACGTGATAGTAGCAAAGGTAAATTCTTATTGCCATTAACTTATAGTGGCTAAGGTAGACACTTATATTCGTACCTAATAGTAGCTAAGTATGTAACTGATAATAGCTAATATAGTTTTGCATTGCCTTATAGTAAATAATGTGTATACTTATGCTAGTCCCTGAAATTAGTTAAAGTAGTTAATAACTGCCTACCTAAAGTAGCAAAGGTAAAGTAATTTTTAATGTAACAGGTGGCTAAGGTATTTAATTAGTTCCGTGCTGGAGAAGCAAAATTAAAAAATTTCAGTGTGTCTGTTGGGCAGAGTGTTTTTAAAACATCCCTTTAAACATTATTTGCTATTAAGTATTAGTACGTTTTATTTTTTGGGGGTGTAACTGCTTTTTTTGGGGGAGGGAGAGTGGAAAACCCATTTCAGTACATAGTACGTGGTAAAAACCAAACATGCCCCCAACCCTTCCACCTTAATGAGTGTAAAAAAACCTCCCCCATTTTCCCGGGAAATTAGCATTTTTATGAACATACAGCACTAAAACAAGAACATGCTAATTTTTAAAGTTTGGCGGGAAAATAAGATTGAAATTGCGAGGTGAGTGTGCCCCTTTCCTTGTACTATCCCGAATTCAAGCGCTCGCAGGGAAAAGGGTTTGGGGGGAAAAAGGCCTGAAGTGCTATCCCATGTGCTTCCTACCTACATGATCTTCTTACGACGTAGTGCGCGGCTTCGTGGGGAAGGGAAATTTTTCTGACTTGCTGAAAACTATTTCATTAGTATGTGTATCTCTGTACAAATTTACCGCTGTTAAACCCAATAAAATTTAATCCCCAGAAGGGAATTTACTTTTTGTTGCTAAAGGAATTAATGACTTACCAACTGTAAGGATCGTTTTTTTTGGGAAGTTTTTTTAAATATTTTTAATTTTTAAAAAAATAGGCCCTGGTTTAGATTTAGTTGATTATGAAAGGGTTTAAAATTTGTTTTTTTTGGGTATTTTTTTTTTTTTTTTTTTTAATAAATTTAAATTATTTTGGTTTTGTATTGGGGTCTAAAATTTATTATGGTCTTAAACCTTTTTGAAGTTTAAATTTTTAGGCGCGTTTTTGAAAAAATGTTGGATAAAAAATTTTAAAATGCGCGCGTCACTGTTAAAACAAAAAAAACAGATTTAAATTTTAACCGCCCTTTAAATCTCGAAAAAAAAAAAATACCAAAAAAATAGAAATAGAACCCTTTTTGTCGTGATGTTGGTACGCTCGTCGCCTCTGATCACTGTTTTCATTTATATAATATTTTTCACATGTTTCTAGTTTTACATTCAAACACGTTTTTAGGTTTTTACAGTGCGAAATTTTTATAAACTAATAAATTATATTCAGTAGTGATTTAAATTTTAAAATTTTGATTAATATTTTTTATATTCGAAATTTAGTGAAAAAAAATTGTGCTTATGACTTTTTCAAGTGTCCAATATAATTTAGGTTAACTATCCGTATGTATTATTTATTGTTTTAAATTAAAAAATTTATTATTTAAAAAAATTAATACAAATATTATTAAATTATTTTTTTTTTTTAAAAGATGCCAAAGAAGTAAAACTTTCTCCGCGCCTAATAAGTACCACACCCATTTTTTATTTAGTTTGGATTTTTATTCTCAAGTCAAACTTATTAACTTAACCCTTTTTAGCCCTACGTGCACTTTAATTCGTTTGTATATGTGTATGTTGAAGTAAGTCCATGCTTTTACAAATGATTTTCGTATCATAATTTGTTATATTTAATGTAATTGGGGAACATTAGATATTTTTATAATGTTAGGAGATTTAGTTAACACTGTGATGGGGTAGAAGTTCTTAGTTATATTCCTGCCTAAGTTACTCCGACCTCACGGATTTTTCGCTGGGGATAATCATGTTTCTGATTAACATTAGGTGTAAAGCTTGATAAGAGCTAAACATACAAGCTATGTTATAACAGTATGTTTTATGTTTTATGTAAAATGTAAAATACATATACTTCCAAGACAAGCTTAATAACATTTTTTTTATGGGTATCTTTTGAACGATTTAGCTCTTATAGGTAGGGGATGGGTTGTACCCAAATGCCAGCTTTCTGTTTGCGTATTTTGCAATTATCGACTTGTTGTATTTGAAACTAATAATGTTTTCTAAGGAAAATTTTTTCTAATTTAGATAAATGCGATTCCCGATCCTTCCTTTTGATTTTGTTCGTAGATACAAAACCATATATATATTACAGTCAAATAATATATATATTTATATTATATTATAAAATATATATATAAAATACTTCTGACATGTAATATATATATTTTATATTATATATTTTATATATATATATATATATATATATCTTCATGACATGTAATATGTATTCTGTTTATATTGCCCATTTTTCGCTATCTATAAAGATTAGATTATATTGTTTTCCTTTTTGAGACTTATTCTATGTTTAAGAATAACTGGCCTTAGGGCCTATGCTGTTTTTTATGTTATTTGCTATGCATTAATTTTTTAGCAACACCCTAACCCCCTCAACGTCATTTTTTCGAGTGTTCATCATATTAATGTTAAGATAGCTAGGTCTGGATATTGGGCTTGGTATATTTGAGAGTAGGTAAATAAAGACCCCTTGGTCATCTGCATTCTTTTATTCTTTGTCTTGAAACCTTTTCACTGTGGCTGGTTTTTGAACGTACGTGGCACGTACATTCTAGTTTTCTGAAATGCTTAGTGAGGAACGGTTGAATACAAGCGAGAATTGAACCTCAATTTTCTCATCATCGGCAGTCTAGTCTACTGCAAGAATAGCGCGTTAAACACTTGGCCACTGATGTGGATGGGTATATAATTCTTCTCTTTTCCCCCCTTAGTAGCTAAGTAGTTAGTATTTCCAATGCCTAATTGTTGATAGTGTGGATAAAAATTGATTACTTTTAGTAGCTAATGTTGAAGCGTATTGCTCATATCTAATATTGATGAAATAATCTCACCATATAACAGAAAAGCACAGAGTTGAACCTTGTACTTTTAACTATCCAACTAAAGTATACATTAAAAAATGCTAGTAATTTAAAAGGAATCGCAAAAGTTTTTCAGGATGAAATTTGTTGGGAAAAGATCAATCTATTTTCCAACACCCTCTTCTCACCAGGCCATATGTTCAATAAGAATGGGGGGGGAGGGGGATCTGGGGGGGGGGGGGGGTTTGGGATATTCCTATAGTTAAAATTGTTGATAAAATGGGCTATCGTCAATTCTGAAGCTAAGAATAAGTAAAATAATTAACTATTAATGTAATATTTACTTCTAAAATTGACATGTTCTCAAAATATCAAAGTAGACCACAAAATTTTTATTTTTGTGATTAATAAATAGTTTCTTATAAATATTGGGTTCCTACTTTAAGGTGCGGTAGAAGGGAGCGTAAGTGTGTTTACAACTTTTTATAGAATGTTTTTTTTTTTTGACAAAAATAATCAAATATTTCTCCAGTAGCAACAAAAAATTTAGTTTTTTACACATGATAATATCAAACAGATCTTGAATATCTGTCAAGGGTGTCTGGAATGTTGTCAAAACATTTTAAATAAGGGTAAAATGTTTTGAAAAAATTCCAGGACACCTAGATAAATATTCAAGATGGGTTGATATTAGCATGTGTAGAAAACAAAGCTCCTATGTTACTACTGGAGAAATATTTATTTATTTTGGCCAAAGAAATTATATTCTATAAGAAACTGTATTATTACTAGCGCCTTTCGGCCGCTTCTCAAAAGCTGTTATCTGAATTGTGTCCATGCTATTGTAGCACTGAAAGTTTTCAAAAGTGTTCCCTAAACCCATAAAAAATGTTCTGTCTTGAGTAAAATGAATTAGTATGAATTGTTAAAATACGTACAATATATTTTATTTACTCTTTAAAGAAACTTTAGCAATTGGAGGATACTATAATTTCAAAGATATATTGTTATCTTTCTTTAAATGCAATTTACATAAACATATGTTTATATTCAAATTTAAAAAAAAAAAAAACCTATCATGGTTCAACAGTCCAGCTCCTTGTTTGCCTTAAACTATAACTCTGAGTGTCAGAAGCGACTTTCAGAGGAAGTAGGCGGCTATTTTTTGCCTAAAGTATCGATATGTAGTCACAGATAAAAACCTTTATGTGTGAATGTGTAAGTTGATTGTAAAGGGGAAAAATGATTTGGGTGGGTGAAGGTTTGTATGTTGGGAGCGGGCAGTGTTTGTGTGTAGTAGCTAGAATCGAGCCTCATACACTGTGATGGAAAACACAAGCGCAGTTGGGCCGATGTGGTGGTGTAGTGTGTAAGAAAGTTCTAGACGAGCTGAAAGAAAATTACATGGAATATTATTAGTCACTAAGCGAAGAGGGGGCGTTGATGAAAAGTGGAAAGTGTGAAATAGCATGATTCTAGTTCATAATTGTGGGGTCGTGAGAGGATGGGGACCCAGGGATTGGCTATGCTTAGAAGGGGAGTGGTTAATGGGAAGGGGCTGATTGGGAAGGTGTGCAGATGTATTTCTCATTTGAGTGGGGTTCTTGTTCTCCTTGTCTCATGGGGTCGTATTGGCCGAGTCTTCTAATTATGGCGCTTCCTCTACCTCGCGGGCTCGTTTATAAACTTGTCACCTCGCTGCCGGAAGTTTTCCCTGAAATTTGTCGCACAGCCATTTGGTAGCGTGAATGAACTCGTTGCTGGATGGGTGTTGATACCTGGATATCCTAATCACCTTGTTCTTTTACTGTTTGTGTGTACCTGCACTGACTCTGGGGCATACCCCACGCCTCACATCCGTACAGCGGTATGTTGTTACTAAAACTCTTGTATAGTGCATCTTGTTGTTGACCCCTAGCATGGGGTCTTAAGCAGCCGTAGTTTGCGATAAATTTGCCCCTTTGCCTTTTTTCTCGTTTTGTTTACTGCTCCTTCCATGCGAGTCTAGAGTCGATCATCACCCCAAGGTATTTCATAGCGTTTTTGTAGGGGATTCCTCCTCCAATACTACAAACTGGTCCGGTGTTTGGGTCTCCCCCTAGTAATCAACATGCTGACGATTTTTTGATTTACTCTAATTCCCCATTTTTCCAGCCAGCTGCTAAAACTCGTCCGGTTATCGTTGCAGACGGCGATGGGCGTATTTCACGTTCCTGTTGGCGGTGTAGATCATGTATCGTCTGCGAAGAGCCTGGTCTTTATCATCGGGTTGGTGGGGATGTCTGCGACGTAAATAGGGGTAAAGGAATGGGGAGAGTCCCGACCCTGTGGCACCCCCGCTCCGACCCTATGAAAGAAGCGACCTTTTCCCTTCCATCTTGACCTGGAATTGTCGCCCAGTTAGAAAGCTGTGATTTTTCTTGAAATATATTTTTGGGGAAATCTGCTTGAATTAATTTGTAGATAAGGCCGGCGTCCCAGATCTTATCAATGCCTTCTCTAATTCCATAAGTACTGCTAGCGTGACTTCCCCGATATTGAAACTTTCTGTCACATCCTCCACTAGGCTCAGGACCGGGTGTATCGTTGATTTGCCAGGCCGAAATCCGAACTGGGCATGGGAAATAATCCTGTGCTCCTCCCGAAGGCTTTCGGGCCGCTGCAAAATTATTTTCTCAAATTTTTCCCCTATATTGCTAAAAAGATGGATGGGCCACCTGTTCTGCGGGAACTTGCGGTCCTTGCCTGGTTTAGGCAATGAGATAACGTCGGAAAACTTTCCATTGCCTCCGGGAAGAAAGCCTGCCAACAATGCCTTTGAAAACATTTTTGTTAATAGTTGGATTACCCCTTCTGTGCGTGACGCAGCATCTCGTTTGAGATCCTGTCTTGGCCTGCCGCTTTTCGTTTGCTTCATTTTTCCCACCTGGTAGGAGACTTATTCCTGGTGATGGGGGGGGGTTAGTTCTATAACCGGCTCTGCTAAATATCCCCCAACCGTTCTTCTTACAGTCCTGGTAAACTCTTCGTCTTGGGGCTCTGAGTTTGCCTTGAACTGATCTTCCAGTGATTCAACTATGGCCTCTGCCTTGGCCTCTCCCCGGTAAACCAACCCTCTTTTTCCCGTGAATGACCGTGGTCCCCGTCTTTCCTTTCGTGCCTTTGAGCTGTCTCGACGCCTTCCACACGTTGCCGTCCACAGCTAAAGTGTTCTTTACGAATTCTTCCAGTTGGAGATCTTAAGAGCTTTGGCCTTCCTGCGCACCAGGGCTCCAGCCTGTTGTTTTCAGCCCGATGCCTCGGGTCTCGGTTTCTGCTGCCATTCCCCGCGCGCTTCCCTCTTAAGGGCTATCATGAAGCTCAGCTCAGGGTCGTCCCTCTTCAACGTCACCGGTGGCCCTCTCGAAACAGTTGTTCCACGGTACGCTTCTAGTATTTTAGCCGTCAGAAGGGTAATGGAGCTGTCCACTTCTTCAGGGGAATTTACCTCCTGTTCAATGGAATTTGCCTCTGTCAGTACCCCTCGATTACTCTTCCCAGTTTACTTCTGGGTATCTTCCTCCTGTGGTAAGTCAGTCTTGGATTGTCTTAAGTGATATTCTCCCGAAGACCGGAGATGGGCGGAGTCGAGTTCATTTCAGGGCTTCGAGATCTTCCGGTAGCGTGTTTGAGATCCGTCAGGACTACTCCAGTACGTCGGGGAGATGCCTGTAGTTTGAAGGATAGTACGTCGGCTCGTTGGTCGCCAGGACTGTAAAGTTTTTGGTTGATGCCTGGCCGCCAGTGTCCGGGCCCGCCTGATTTGACACCGGCTGTCCAGCTCGTGTGTTTACAGTTGAGATCTCCCGCTATGAGGAAGTCCTTCTCGACGTGGTCTGTCTAGGTCCTCGTGGTGAAGGGGACAGCAGGGCCTCTGTAAACAGCTGTAAATACTATCTGCGTCCGCCCTGTGGGAATGGCTATCGAAGTGGATTCGATTATAATCCATAGCCGGTAAATTCGTTTGGTAGTGAGCGAGGTTGCTACGCACCAACACGCTGTGCCCCCTCCCCTGCCAACTGGTCTATCGTTGCGGTACATTTTCGTACCCGAGAACCTCATCTTCTTTTGTTCTGATAGTGGGTCTCACAGATCAGAGCAATGTCGACTCCATACGTCTCCCGAAGTTTTCGGAACTCGTGTTCTTGTAGTACCAGTCCATTCATTCCAGAACAGAATGTTCAGTGAGTCTTCTGTGCCTCTTCCCTGCTCAGTATCCATCGCAGAAGAATTCAGTAGCGGCTTCAAAAGTATCATTACTTTGGTTGTTTTGTCTGGCGCGTTCTTCAGCCTTACTACATACTTCCTCAGGAGTTGGAGTAAAACCTGCGACGTTAATATCTTTGATTTATTTGTAGGAGGTCCTTTAAGTCCAAGGATTCTCCGTGTCAGGTCTCTTTTTTGTACTTTTTGGTCATCCTCTTGACAAACTCCACTTATAAGCTTGTTTGCTCAATCCCATGTTTGTTGGTGGTGTTGGTTGGCTAACCGAAATTTGCTGTCCTGTTGATTGGTTTAAGGTACCCACCACGCATGAGAAGGGTTAGCCACTTTCTTTCCCCTTCCTTTGTCTTTCCTGACCCTTGGTTTTTCTTTTCCAGCTCACGTATAAAATTTTTTGGCAATTGCGATAGTTAGCTGCGTGCGGTTTCCCCTTTCAGTTTACGCATTGTGCTGGTGTTGTTTTGTCCTTTTTTTGGCACTCTACTGTCAGGTGCTCTCCTATACACTTGACGCAGCGTGGTTTTTGGGCACAGGGATTTTTTGGAGTGGCCGAAACGTTTGGCAACGATGGCACTGTAGAATTTTGCTCTGGAAGCCCGGTATTCCTCGATCTTCACTACCCTGTGGTTGATGACTTTTACCTTGTATATCTCGCCCACTCCTTCTGTCCTCGCAAGGTGCAGACAATATTGGTAGGGGTCTCGGTGTCGCTGCCCGTGGCAAATTTCGAGTATAGTTGCCTACATCGGTTGGCGTGAATCCCCCGTTCTCCAGTTCCCCCTTTATTTTGCGCAGGGCATACTTGCATGCAGGCCCTTGATTACTGCCTTGAAGGGCTTGTCCTTGGGAAGGACATAAGTGAAGTGTTCCAAGGTGTTCTGTTTTAGCAGTTTTTTAAAGAGCGGAGTAATCTCTGAAGGAGGTCGTGACCACCTTAATACCCTGTGCAATGCAATACACTTTGTAGTCATCTTGCAGCCGCGGTTTAGGAGTTTTATGACTTTGTTATATTGTGTTGCATTTGTTACAATCACTGGAGGGGTCTTTTTTGCGCCATGGGTGGAACTTTCTTTCGTACCTCCACTCGGTTGTCCCGTTTGACTAGTCAATGGTCCATCCCGTAGGCTAGACAAGCTTTGCAAACTTGTTTGTTGAATTTTATGCCTTCGATTGTAGAACTTCCTGTCCCGGTCCCGGTCCTGAGTTTTCGCTTGAGTCCAGAAACTGGCTCAAAGTTTTTTTCTATTTTCCCTGTTGGCGGGGCCCCTTCCTGGCCTTGTTCTTCCATGTCATCATCATCGTCCGTTTCCTTCAAAAGTTGATTTTACATCCGAGTCTGAGGCCCATTTCCCCTTCTTGGCTTGTACCTTGTGGTATTACCAAACCCTACCCAACTTCAGTCGGGATGTAATAGTCACTAAAATAAACAAAAAACGCTAATAATATAGTACAAAATTACAACCGTTGACGACTTACACTGCACTTATAATTTTTTGTTCTATCACTGTTTTTGTTAAGCTATTTCGTTCAACACACTTCACTACCCGAACTCAGTCGGCACGTAGTGTATCTCGAAATAGACAAAAAAAAAACCACAAAAATACACTCGTTTTGGGAACTTAAAAACTACACTTACGCGTTGTGTATCAAGCACTGTTGTGTTATTTTGTTGCCATTTTACTCACTCACACTACCCGACTTCAGTCGGCACGGATAAAACACAAAGAGTGGGCCTTATTGATCCTCGTACAGTCTCGAGTGTGGTATATGTCGGTTCACAGTCACCTCCCTTGTTTGGGCCCGTCTACCAGCTCTGAGTGTCAAAAAACGACCTGCAGAGAAGGTAGGTGGCTTTGTTAATACCTAAGAGTACCGATCTGTAGTCACAGACCAATAACCTCTTTTTGTGAAAGTTTTTTCCGGTTCAACAGTCTTAGAAATAGAAATTCTTTATACCTGAATAGCTTTAAAAACATCATTGGTAGTCCTTTTTAGTCTAGCCAATGATTTGGGGATGTTTAAAAAGATAAACATGAATGTTTCTACTATATTGTAATTAAATTTTAGTTTATTTTTAAAAAAAAATTTTTGTAGCTGTAAATTATATAAAATTGACATCACCACGACGAGGGTATATAAAAATACTAAATCATTATAATTATTATAATGGAATCAAAAGAGAGAATGAAATTGACATATTAGGAATAATATTGTTTAAAATCTACTTTCCATGATTGGATGAGCTAGGATATAGCCACCATGCCTCCGAGAAGAAAATACTACAAGTGTATAAAATAACACCACAGACAATCCTTATAAAAAAATTTTTTACGATCCCAAAAAAGAAATTAAAAAATGATTTTTTATAAAATCCCAAACTTTTAACCCCCTATCATGGGCTCGGATACAAACACCTGCTTTTTGAA